>MU226000.1:2328351-2350779 GCA_018584345.1 Thuja plicata
TGATGATGATGAATGCATTCCTATGTTAGTTATGATGTTATTGATGATGGATGCATTGATTATATGATCTTCTATGCACATGTTTTGGATTTTTCTTATGCAATAAATGAATGCAATCTACCATGCAAAATTTTTGAGTAATGCATGTGTTAGTTAGAAAGAAGTTAGTTTGGATAAATGTGCTCTGAGATTGATCTAATAGAATGGAATGATAGAAAGGATGTTCTTTTTGCATTTTTGGATAGATATGATCTGATAGAAAGGATGAATGTCCCAAGTCGCTGCCCCTATTTCCAATATTTGTCATCATTACATCTTTTTTTTTTTGTATTTTCTGAAATTCTGAAGAGCGTCGAATGATCCAGATCACATACCACCTGGATACCTCCACAACCTCTTGATAGCGGAAGGAGTGGAGAGATTGAATAGAAAGAGAACCTAGTGCACCCAAATATTGACCATCTGTGTTCAACTATGTTCCCTGTTTGAAAAGAAAGAGAGCCAAAAGCACCCAAATATTGACCATCTGGATACCGCTTGTCCTCTGAATTAATCTAAAACAAATAAATCAAGATAGAACTCCTACGCCCCTAGAGTCTATCTGGATAGCATTGTGAGCTCTTGATTTCTGAAAGGGAAAGCTAAGCAAACAAGATAGAACTCCTACGCCCCTAGAGTTCATCTGGATAGCATTGTAAGCTCTTGTTTGCAACATAAAGGGAAAGACCATAGAAACCAAGATAGAAATCCAAAACACTTAGAGACCATCTGAATAGTGTTGCAAGCTCTTGATTCTATAAACCAAACAAGAAAAATAAAAGAGAAGGAATGTCCAATTCTTTCCCAGGGTTAGGCTCAGATCGTGGAACTGCGCGGCTGCCAGATAAGTGACAGCGCCTACCGCATTTATCCTAAATCATCATGGCCCCAAAATTAAAGTGAACATTCAACAGACATCAATCAAAGAAAATAAGTCATGATCTACCATAGCTACTCTCCTCACATGGTGGATCCTGGAGTAGCGTAAGAACATAACTGTGAAATATAGACTAACATCTGACCAACTTGACTGACCTAATCAACATTTTTGGATGGTTCCTCGATGCATTTGGATTCTCTTGATTGGATCAAATCTTTGGATAGGCTTGATTGGCTTGATTTCTTGAGTGTGTCTGGTTTCAGTAATAGATTACTCATATAAGACTGACTTGTCTGATTTGAGCATACCCATCACTGTGTAAGACAATTGATAGGATTGATTGATTGCTTTCTTTGATCGTGTTGGTTGCTGGTTAAGCTGTGTCAGATGGGCCCCATGCTAGTTCACAAAGCTCATGATTGTGACAATTGATATACTGATTTGATTATTTTGGTAGCTGATCAAGCTGTGTCAGATGTGCCCAATGCTGATTGACAAAGCTCATGATTGTGACAATTGATAGTTTGGCTTGGTCGCTAGTTGCTTGCTGATTGAATTGATAGATTGATAAAGCTGTGTCAAATGAGCCCAATGTTGATTCACAAAGCTCATGATTATGACATTGATTGACTAGGCATGATTTCCCCGGGTTCTCTTGATAACCGAGTTGGTTTTATTGCTTTGGATTTTGCAATTTTTTGAATGTTTTTTTATGAAGATTGATTTTCTCTTGAGTTTTGATCTTTTTAGGATTTTTTTTATGAGTTTTCCAATTTTTTTAGGGATTTTTTAGGACATTAAGAATCACCCCCTAGTCTGGTGGACCAGTATTAACCATGGGTAAGTGCTTGGTGCTCAGCGGGGAGTGTGATTCTGGATACAACTTTGGATAGTTAGTCTTGCATTTGAAGTGTGCTCAAGCTTTTGGAGTTCATTGATGGTGAAGCTGGATTTGAACACTTGGCACCTGTTTTCTAGGTTTTCACCAAGGTACCTACTCAATAGCACCTGATTGCCAGGTTTTCACTGAGAGCAATTTTTTTTCTCTTTACTTTTTTGATTTTTTTGATTTTTTTGTTGTCACCAGGGCGCCTGATTGCCAGGTTTTCACCAAGGTAACATTTTGTATTTTCTAATTTTTTTTTTTTGGTATTTTCTGGATATGTAGATAGGTGCCTTAAGCATAGAGACCTCAAGGGTAGAACCTCTTGAGGTGCATGCTGTTGATGTAGCTGGGGAGATGATCTCCTTCTGGGGTTGCTAGGATGAATGCCCCACTCTGAGTAGAGCTGACAATGACAAATGGTCCTAGCCAGTTAGGCTCAAACTTTCCAGGTTTGACTTGCTCTGCTTGATTCTTTTGATTTTCCATGAGGACAAGGTCTCCTACCTCAAATTTTTGTGGCTTCACCTTCTTGTGATAGTTCCTTCTAAGGTGATTCTGATAGCCTTGTAAGTGGTTGAAGGCATGTTATCTTCTTTCATCTAGTAACTCTAGTTCACCGAGCCTTGCTACTCTATAGTCTTCATCTAAAACCAGGTTATTTAATGATATCCTTAGGCCCCGTTTGTTTCACGGAATTGGAATTGAGTCAAAACCTTATTATCACAAAACCAGGTTTTGAAATCTCGGTTTTGCATCTTCCTGTTTTGAAAATCACGGACCCGACAGCGAAATTAAACTCGGTTCATAATTTTCTAAAACCTAGATTTCATTTTGAGTTCCACCTATTTTCCCGGAAGATGGTGCCGCCCATTTTAGGGCCTAAACCGGGTTTTGAAGGCTAAACCGGGTTTGCAACATAGAGTCCCAAACGGTGGATTCTGGGAAAAAATGGAAGTCCCGCACCCAATTCCTGTCAAATTCCTGCAAACAAATGGGGCCTTAGGGATGGGATTTCTACTTTGAGGGGTAGTACCACCTCTAATCCATAGACTAGGGAGAAAGGAGTGGCTCCTATAGGTGTTCTCACACTAGTTCTATATGCCCATAATGCGGGACTAAGCTGTAAATGCCAGTCTTGCCTTGATTCGTTCACTCTTTTCTTTAGGATTTTCAAGATTGTCTTATTTGTAGCTTCGGCTTGGCCGTTTCCTTGAGGATAATAAAAGGAAGAGAACCCTTCTTTGATATGGAACTGTTCACATAGCTCTTCAATATCCTTGTTCTGGAAAGGTGTACCATGATCCGGCAGGATTGTTTGAGGGATCCCGTATCAACAGATAATGTGGTTAAGTATGAACATTGCTATTTGCTTTCCTATGATGTAAGTGAGGGGAATTTCTTCCACCCACTTGGTGAAATACTATGTTGCTTCTATGATGTATTTGTATCCATTTGTTGAAGAAGGTGTTATTTTTCTCACTAGGTCAAATCCCCACATGGAAAATGGTAATGGTTATGTGATAGGATTTAGTTCTTGGACTAGTGCATGGATGAGGTTTCCATGAATCTGACACTGTGTACACCTTTGTACATGTTTGTGTGCATCTATCTCTATTGTGGGACAATAGTATCCCATGTGGATGATCTTCTTAGCTAATTTGTTGCCACATTTGTGGGTTCCACAAATTCCTTCATTTACGTCGTACAAAGCTTTCTGGGATTCCATGGAAGTGAGACATCATAATAGCGTTCCATCTAGACTTTGTCTGTAAAAAGTAGTTGAGAGGATGGTATACTTAGAGGCTTGGTGGATGAGGGACTTTCTCTAGTTCCTAGACAAGTTGGGAGGTAAGACATTGTTTTGGAGATATTTATAGACATCTTGGTACCGTGGGGATTCAAGACCAACAAGGACACATGTTGATTCTATGATAGATGCCTGATGTGATGGCACCAAGAGTTTCTCCACTAGAAATTGGAATTTGGTTTTGTTACCTGGCATATCAATAAATGATGCTATGGTAGCCATCACATCTGTAGCTTTGTTTCATGCTGGTGGGACTTGCTCAAAGAAGATGTAATGGAACTTGGTGTGTAGTTTTTCCATCTATGCTCTATATGGTATGAGTTTCTCATCTTTGGTCATATAATCATTGTTTACTTGACTGATGACCAACTGTGAATCGCCAAAGACTTTAAGGTTCTTGATTCTCCATTGAATTGCTATCTTTAGACCGATGACCAGTGCTTCATATTCTTCTATGTTGTTGGTGCATGGGAAGTTAAGTCTGAAAGACTTTGGAATTGTATCATGATCTGGAGTGATAAGCACTATCCCATCCCCCACACCATGGGTCGTACATGATCCATCAAAATATAGTTGCCATACCTCTATTGCTGGTTGTAGTGTCATGATAGATTCGTCAAGAAAGTCAGAAATAATAGGTTGATGGTTCTGAATGGGTACCTCTGCTAGTTGGTTAGTGATCACTTGTCCTTTAATAGCCATTCTATCTTTGTACTCAATGTCAAACTCGCTCAAGATCATTACCCACTTCGCCAGTCATCCAGTGAGTGTTTCTTTGCTTAGGAGGTACTTTAGAGGATCAATATGTGTGATCAACTTTGTTTGGTGACTCAACATATAATGTCTTAGCTTCTGGGAAGTGAAAACAACTACAAGGCATGACTTCTCAATTGGCATATAGTTTAGCTCATATCCAACCAAACTCCTGTTTAGATAGTAGATAGCCCTCTCTTTACCTACATCATCATGTTGTGCCAAGAGTACACCTAACGCCGACTCTGTCACTGAGATATATAGAAGCAATGGTCTACCTTGTACTGGTGGTACCAATATAGGAGACTTGAGAAGGTAGTCTTTGAATATTTGAAATGCCTGTTTGCATTGCTCTGTCCATATGAATTTGATGTCTTTGTGCAATAGATGTTGGAATGGGTGGCACTTGTCTGCTAGCTGAGCTATGAATCACTTGATTGATTGGAGCCTTCCTTGTAACCCTCTTATTTTTCTCAAGTTTGATGGGGGAGGAATGTCCAAGATTGCTTTGAATTTTGCTAGGTCCACTTCGATTCCTCTATGTGACACTATGAAACCCAGTAAATTTCCTGCTATAACACTGAATGCACATTTCTTTGGGTTTAGACAGACCTTGAATTCCTGCATTCTATCAAAGATTGGTCCCAAAAATTGTAGATGATCCCATCGAAGTATTGACTTGGCTAGTATGTCGTCCACATAGCCTTCAATTGTTTTGTGGATGAGATCATGAAATATAGTTGTCATAAGCATTTGATATGTCACTCTGGCATTCTTTAGACCAAACAACATGACATTCCAACAATATGTCCCCCAAGGACATGTGAAAGATATTTTGTGTTGATCCTCTGGTGCGATCCTTATTTGATTATATCTTGAAAATCCATCCATGAGTGATAGCATTTGATGTCCAGCAGTCAGATCTACTATCATATCAATGTTTGGTAAAGGAAATTCATCCTTGGGACAAGCTATGTTGAGATCCCTGAAGTCTTTGTAAATCTGTATCTGACCACTATGCTTTGTAACTGGTACCAAGTTAGATATCCAGTCCACATATGGTATAGGTCTTATGAACTTATCATCCAAGAGCTTTTTCATCTCTTCCTTGACTAGCAATGCAACATGGGGATGCATCTTTCTCAGCTTTTGTTTGACAGGTTTGGCATTGGGTAGCAATGGGAGATGGTGTAGTACTAGCTCTGGATCTAACCCTGGCATATCCAAGTAGGACCGTGCAAAATTGATCATCCTTTCCTTGAAGAAACTGATGAACTGTTCTCTCTCCTTAGGGGTGAGTGATTTTTCCAAGTATATATTCTTTGGGTTCTTTTCATCTCCCAAATTGACTTCCTCTATTTCTTCTACTAGTAATGTCGATTTCTCCTCTGTCAAGGGGAGGAGTTCCTTCTTTCCATCTTCTAGCGCCTCAGTGAGGTTTTCACTAAAAGATACGTCTTGTTTTAGCTTTTTATCATTCTTTTGATCTTTTTTCTTTTGTGGACTGGAAAGAGGAGCTTCCTCCCCAAAATGTGCCACTCTATCGAGGTTAATGGAGAATCTTGCCTTGTGGTCTCTTGATAGAATGCCTTCCCTCAGTCCCATGAAATGAGCTATAGCCTCATTGTTCTTGAAGACATCTAAATCAGGTGGTCCTTGTTGATCCCACTCTATGATCTCAAGGTGTACTAGAGAGATACTTTCACGGTTGTTTGGCTTTGGTTGTCTGAAAGGGAAGATAGATATGGTTCCTACAAAAATGGACTGTGATGTGGACGCACCACTGGAGGTCTGATAAATGACATGCTTGTCTATGTAGGGTTTTTTGGTAATGGTCAGTTGGTCAAATAGGTCTGCTAGATTTATGATAATGTCTGACTGAGGGGAACAATTTGGGATTGACAGTTCAGAGTCGTGAAGGGATCTCCACTCATACTCATGGGATTCAGTCTCACTAGAACACTCATTAGATGTCTCACTTCCTTGGTTATCATCGATTGCTATGTGGAAGTTTATTTGGGTTTGTGTGGTTCCCTCTTCGGTGGGCAACAACTATGCTAAAATGTTGCTTATTAAGACATGTTCTGTGTTGTGCCCTCGGTGCATCTCTGCTATTTGCTCCTGGTTAACTTGAATGTCTTGGATAACAAGATTGGTGCTTTTTTGTCCATAGCCCAACCCTCTCGTGTTTCTCTAGATTGGTGGGAGAGGCAATTCAAATATGCCTTGTTGTCTTTCCCCCAGCCCGGTTGTACCATCGTACCCAAATCTTTGTATCATTGTATAACCATTACCATAGTTTGACAGGGGAGGTGGTGGTCGGATTGTCTCTGGTGGGTCTTGGTATAACCAGGTATTTATTTCTTATTCAAAAGGATTTTCTTCTGTTATGTCTCCCCATCAAACAAAGGTTATGGGTGGACATCTGAATAGAACAGGCTGCGGAGGTTATGTTGCAATAGTAGGTTGTGGCATGCCATGAGTTCTTGGGCTTTGAGGCATGTGTGTGATGGTAAAAGCCTCTTCATATCTGTATTCACCACAGCCCTTGTCCGTGATGGATATCTTGCTTGCTTTCTGTGTGATATATTTAAGATTTAAATCTAAAGAGGAGGGAATACTTGTGTCTTGGTTAATGACTATCTTTCTTGCTGCCCGTGTGACATCCTTGGGATACAAATTTGAAGAGGATGGGATGCTTGCATCTTGGTTTGATGGTACCTGGTTACCAGTGTTGATTTGGACCGCATTACAATATTGGAAAGGATTGGGATCTCCCTCTATGATGATCTCATCTCCCTGGTGTGGGAACTTGATGCATTGATGGTATGTCGAAGGTATAGCTTGCATTTCATGTATCCAAGGTCTCCCTAGTAGCATGTTGTATCCCAACTCAAGGTCTAAGATTTGGAAGGAAGTGTTTTTGACCACATGACCAATACGAATAGGTAGAATGATAATACCTTTAGAGGACCTTTCCTCTTCATTATAAGCTCTAATATTTATCCTCCTTGTGACATCAATGCTTGATTCTAAATAGCCTAGTTGCTTGATTAACTTTAGAGTACAAATGTTTAACCCAGATCCACCATCAACAAGGACCCTACGGATAGCACTTTTGTGGACCTGGACAAGTAAGTGCAAAGGATCATTATGCAGGGGTTTATGCGGTGACACATCACGGTCTATGAATGTGGCATTTTTGTTAGCAGTTATATGGTTGACCATCATTTGGAAGCTCTTGGGTGTTATGTCCCTTGGGATAGCTGCATTCTAAAGGGCTTGGTCAAGTGCCAGTTTATGCTATGGAGATATGCGCAATAGGTCAAACATGGAGATCTGGGTAGGTGTGCGCTTTAGCTGGTCCACTATGCTTGTTTGTGGATCTGAGTTTGCTTTAGGATTGGTAGAGACAGTAGGTGAGGATGGTAATCCTTGCAAGATCACTCTGGCACGACATGTTTTTATAGCATAATTGTTACCTTGGTCTTTGATAGTGATTGTAGCCACATGGCTATTTGAAGGATTGAGGCAATTGATAACATTATCACTATTGGCATACATATAGTTAACTTGTTTTGCTTGTCCACCAGACCCAGGGGCTTTTACCTTGTTGTGATCACAAAAGGTATCATTGAAAATAGTGTGATCAGTTGTGATTTTGGTTTGGGTATTCATCACATCAATGAACAATGTGTCAATTAGATCTTTGATAGCGTGTTTCAATCGATAACAGTTCACCATTTTGTGCCCATTCACTCAATGAAATTTACAAAAATCTTTGTCATTATACCACCTCGGTTTGTTTTCATCTTGTTCAAAGTCCTAGATTTCTGGGAGAGTGATAGTGTTTGATTGTATCAACTTGCGTAAAGCTAATTCTATCGGCTCTCCCAATGGTGTGAAATCTCGTTGCTGGAATTGAAACCATGGTCTGTGTTGATTCTGTTGTTGACAGTTTGACACAGCGGCTGCTTGTATAGGGGGAGGTTGGTTTTGGGTGTATGCTTGTTGAGCGGGCCCTGTGGGTTTTTGGTTGGCCACAAGTGCACCTTGTAGTGACACCTTGGGTTGTGCAAAGTTGACTGTCGTCACATAAATGACACCATCACTAGTGACATTTTTTATTTTTGTTCCACCACTTAGCTCTGTCCATTGCATTTTTGTTTGTATTCATTTGTGTGGGATCTGCAAGGATTCCTTGTTTGACTAAGTTCTTCTCACAATGAACTCCTCTTTCGATGAGTTGTGTGAAGTTCAGAGCTAACTGTAACTCTGTTGTGAATGACATGTCTGGAATTAGATTGTCAACAAACATGACTATTAAGTCTTGTTCGGGCACATCATAGGTCCTTGATGCTGACCTTGTGCTCAATGTTATGATGGAAGTGAGCTATGAACTTTTCAGCCAATTCTCCCCAAGACTGAATGCCATGAGGTAAATGCGAGAACTATTCCATTGCTATTCTGGCCAAGCTTTGTGGGAACAGTCACATTAAATATGTCTCATCATGGGAAACTTTGACACAACTAGAAAAAAACTCTCAGATATGTTCAATAGGGTTTGTACTGCCCCTATATTTGTTGAATTTTGGTACCGAGAAGTGATTTGGGAATGGAGACAGGTGAAGAGAATGGTCAAAGGGGTATGGGTATAAATCCTCTGCGGTATAGGATTTAGTTTTCCCTTGATTTTGCATATCCATCATTTGGATTTGAAGGGTTTGCATTTGTTACATCAACATTTCTATTTGATTCTGAGGCTGATGTGTAACATTCCTCTATGCTGGGTTGGGTATAAGGCTATGCCTTTGTGTCCCTTGAGTAGAAACATAAGATTTCATCCTAGGGACTTGATATTGATTCCCCACCAAGTGATTTGTAAATGGAGGGACACGAGTAGCCCATGGTGGGTTTTGATGCATTTACTGTTGTAATTGAAACTGGGGTTGATACTGCTGGGGTTGGTATTGCTGCTACTGAGGTTGGGGTTAAAACTGGGGTTGCTATCACTGAGGTTGGATTTGAGGAAACTAAAGCTGGGGTTGTTGTTATAGAGGTTGGATTTGAGGCAACTGAAGCTGGGGTTGCTATTATGGCAGTTGGGTTTGAGGCAACTAAAGATGGGGTTGCTATTGCGGGGGTTGGAACTGAGGCAACTGAAGCTGGGGTTGTTGTTGCAGAGGTTGGATTTGAGGCAACTGAAGCTGGGGTTGTTGTTTCAATGATTGGGTTTGAGGCAACTGAAGCTGGGGTTGTTGTTGCGGGGGTTGGAACTGAGGCAACTAAAGCTGGGGTTTTTGTTGCAGAGGTTAGATTGGTGTCAGAATGGGAAAAGATGTAGCCTTGGGCGGGCCTTGACTAGAAGTCATTCCTACAGAGATGGATCCCTACAGGCATGAGGTGTTCATCCCAAGACTAGTGTGAATTGACTGCAGCAGCGACATAGTTTCAGAATAGTTGGTGTTTGGTGCTATGGAAGGCATAGCATGAGAGCTTGAATGTCCTGGCCATGAGACCAATGGTGGAGGCATACTAGTGACCATGGGTGCACTTATTTGCGAGCCTGTCATGCCTTGAGTAGAAGATGTATTGGCCTTGGTCAGGTCATTGGTTTGATTAGATATAGTCTATGTCAATGTGGGTAAAACCAATGGTGGAAAGATTGGAGACACAACAGGTAGCATCTTAGGATTTTGAGTAGTGTTTTGACCTGTGAGAGGGTTCTCGGGCCATATAGTCGATACACTAAATTCAACGGGGAGTTTGACTCCCTTCTTTATTAGCATGGCTAAGTAATGTTCAGGGTTCCTCTCTACAACAGCGTCAACTACTTTCATGGAGTAAGCATCTTGCTCCACATCTTCAAGCTCTTGTTCTATAATATCTTGAAAAAAGGCTGCCCCACGGGGCTGTTCAATGAATAGAACATAACTGGTGTTCATGAAGGGATCATTCTCTTGCTCTATTTCCCAAGTGGGGAAATAGTTGATATATGACTCATCAAGTTGAGTTCTAGCCTTAGACCTTGTGTAAGGCCCTCCATGAGGTGTTTGAGACATAGTGCGGTCCAGGTTTTGTAACTAAAACAAGTGATATAAAGCAAAAAAGGAAGAAGATCCTTTCTGAGGAAGTTTGAGTTATGTTTTGGACAAGGGTAATTCTAAGGACATATTTTGATATAACTTGATCTCAAAGTGGTGATGATAAAAAGATAAGATTTGTCAATCTTTGCCTTGGAAAAAGTCACTTTGATAAAGATGATGATGTTTGATATGATGAGATCAAGCTATTTCGAGTCTGAGCTTTCGAACTAGCAATGTTTTTGAAAATAATCATGCTTTTACAAAGAAGGGATAGTCTTTAATGTTTGGAGATTCACACAATGTTCTTCAAATTTTCTTGGGATAGACACTAGTTTTGGACACCAAATGAAGGATTCTTTTCAAGGTTTTTAGGTCAAAATAGGAATAATGTATCTCTGGTCAATTGTGGTACAACTTCACCAATTGTGGTAAAATAAATGTTCGATTGCAGTAGTTTATCACCGATTGCAGTAATAAACATGATGATTGAGGCAATAAACAAGTCAACTATGGAAAAATTCCTTCAATTGCGACACAATGCGGGCAATTGTAGTATGTGAGGAATAGTCTAAAAAAGACTAGAGGATAAGTATCACTACTTGACAATTTTGGAATTTTTTGAACAATGCTTCTGATTTGCAAGACAATTGACGTTTGACACCCCTAGAATTTAACACGTATGACTCATTTTGACAGTTTGGATGTTTTGTTTTGCATTTTCAAAAAATGATCAAAGGAACAAGCACAATAGACAATGTGTTTTGAAGAATGAAGATTGAAATTGTGTATGTTCTACAACTTTTTTTAAGTTGCAAGGTTATCATGAGGCCTTAACAATGAACAGTCAGATTAATCTAGGTCAATGGTTTCAGAATACAATGTTATAGGCCCAATACTTGAATGTTTGTTAGCTCACACAACAATTTTCACACTACTAGGACACAAAGAACCACGACGTAGGTGCCCATGTTTTTGTTGTTTCCAGGTATTGTTTCCGTGAAGTGAAGATCTCTTTCACTACACAAATACCATGGGACACATATGTTTGGAATCTTGGGGGGAAATTCTGCAACCCCTTGCACTATAATAAGGTACCTATTCAGAGGTAAAATAGGTTAGCCTCTAATTTAATCAAGGTTGTAGTAAGGGTTTGTGGTATCCTCCAATCGGTTTGTACATGCATGACTCACTTAAGAGCCTAGTTGACCATGCTGGCTCCTTAGGGATATTCACCCGATCTAGACTATTATCAACACGCCTCACCCAAGCTTGGCTAGATAAGATAGAACTTTGGTTTGTGCCTTGTTTATATACTGATCAGAAGGATTACCAGTTTAAGGTCATCCTTTGAGGAAGAAGCGCATTCCCCAGATAGGCCTTTCTAAAAATGTAAAGGTTTGTAATCTAACAGTTTGTGCAAGTGCACCCAAAACTCAAGACACAAGGTAAATTGATTAAGCTCCAAACTTTTAAAGTGTGAACTAAGCTACACCACCATACAAGCACCAATGTTCAATTTTAAGCCCAAAAGTAGGTGTTGATTGCTTGTTCAATTTTAATGCACCAAATTGAGAGATGTTTTTCCTTTGTTCAGTTTTAATCCTCACATCAATTTTAAGCCCAAATCCGAAATATGAGATGTGATATGTTTTGCAAGCACTATTATTTTTAAACCCAAATCGACAAATGAATTCCTTTTAGTTTACTTTGTTTAAATAGGTTAGTACCACAAGGATTATTTGCAAAATGATAGTATATGAAACTTTGAAATAATGAACGATTGATACTCACAATAACTTACCCTTCTCTGTTCTCGGTGATTCTCCCGGCCCTGCATAGAAACTAAAAAAATGTCAGTTTAGAAATAGATGGACAGAAGATTTGGATCTAATATTTCAATATTTCTTGTGATTGTGGCAAAGTACTGGTAAGTGCGTTAAATCTTTGGCGATTGCGGTAAAGCACTGGCAACTGCGGCAAAGTGCTATCGATTGTGGCACGGGTCAGGCAACTACGGTGCAATAATGATGATTGTGGCACAGATCAGACAATTGTGGCAAAGTACCTGAAGAAAGAAGGTAGAAAATGATAGAATAATACTGTGAAAGCCTGCAATCAGTTGCGATATTAAACCAGTCGATTGCGGTAAAATACCAGCAACTGTGAAATAATACAAATATCAAGAAAAAGATAGATTTTTAGATTTGCGACCGTACGACCGTGGTTGATCAATCCTGTTTGTCATCTGTAAGAGATATTTGGGTTGTTTGTTCATGTCGGGTTCACCAAAATGAACGCCTCCTTTTGTGATCCATGATTCCCAAGCTTTCCAAAGGCAAGGGTTAGTAGCAAAGGTTTTACAAATGATATAAACCAAGTACACAATACTACTAAAATGAATAACAATGAAATGTTATCAATAAAATGTACGAGCAAGAGAAAGGAAAAAAAATAAATGCAAACCCCACGATGCTTGAAGCTTCTATTGTTTCTCTCTACTCCTAAAATGTTGTTCTTGATGCTCAGTATTGGCAGGCAGCGTCTATGACTTAAGAAGTGTCGAGAATTCGCTAATTGAAACGGGTGTGTGATCGCAAGATGGCTTGAATGCTAGAACCAAATTGACATAGTAATGGCGCATGAGAGCTTGAAATCCTGGATCCTTCAAATGGTTATGAAGGGTTTATTATATAGGAATTGAGGATGAAATGAACAGTTGAGATCAATCCTAGAGATAGGGAGATGAATGGTTGAGATCAAAGGGAACTAGAGAAGCCATCAGTAAATTCCACCTCTTCAATTTGTAAAGAGGAGACAAAGTTTGGTTGACTGAAGAGCTAATTGTGAGTTACCTTTTTGAATTGAAGAGGTGGGTGAAGTTACCCATGTGGACTGGAGAGATGGGTGGAGTAACCCATGTGAGCTGATTGGAGTTATCTCTTTGAAGATAAATGAATATTTAATTCATTTATTTAATTAAAGTTTTCAACATGTGAGATAATTTAATTCTTTTTTATTTAGAATTTCTTTATTGAATGAAATGAAATTAATTTAATTGAAATTAACTTAATTAGAAGAATTTAATTAGTAAGTTTAAATATTTGATTTTAAACTATAGGAAATTGAATTTAATTAATTAATTAATGGTAATAAATCAATTAAGGTTAATTAATTAAATAAAATTAATTATTTAATTAATTTTGGGAATCTGATTAGATGATTTGGGGAATGAATTTAGAAGAAAATAGATGATTAATTAATTATTAAAAAACCATTAATTAATAGATGAAAATTAGTGTTTTTAATGTAAAGTCACAAGCCTGTCCATTTTCGGGTGTCTACAGAATGATCTTGGTCCATTACACTACTTTCTTGGTCTTAAAATTGTTCAATCCTCTACTGGGCTCTTCATTTACCAACATAAGTATTCTCTTGACATGCTTCAATGCTTTGACATGCTTGCTTGCAAGCGTGCTCCACACCTTTTCAGTCAGGTGTTACCTTGTCTACTTCTTGCACTTCGCCTTCAGTGGATCCTACATTTTATATGCGGTTGGTTGGTAGTTTGTTGTACCTAACACACACTTGTCCTGATCTTTCCTTTCCAGTTGGCCTTGTCTCTCAGTTTTCTCACGAGCCTCATGAGAGTCATTGGAAATATGCCAAGCGTATTTTGAGATACATTCAAGGCACATTTTTTATGGCATTCACTATACATCAGGGGCACCTCACATTGTTGGCTTCACTGACTCAGATTGGGATGGTGAGGTTGATGATCATAAGTCTACTTTTGGATTTGTTTTTATTCTTGTCTCTGGTCCTATCACATGGTCATGAAAAAAGAAGAATGATCGCACACTTTCATCTACAGAGGTTGAGTACAGAGCTACAGTGCACGTTAGTCAGGAGATTTTATGGCTTTGGTAGTTGATTACTGAGTTTGGTTTTCCTCTTGATCATCCCACTATTCTGTGGTGCAATAATCAGAGTGCTATTCATATTTCCTAACACCCAGTGGAGCATCAACAAACTAAACACATTGAGATTCATATGAATTTCATTCACCAGCTGATTCAGGAAGGTGTTCTCACTATGGAGTACATTCCCACTGCAGCACAGGTTGCTGACATCTTCACTAAACCTTTTGTATCTCTACGCTATCTTCAGTTGCATTCTATGCTTGGGGTGATAGAATTTGTCTTTGGGGGGTCTTCTTGAGGCCTTCATTCCTTCATATTTTTTTCAGCATGTTTTTTCTATCTCTTTTTAGAGAGGGGTTTTTCCCACCTGGTTTTCTCCTTTGTTTCTAGTTTATAGAGATTTCCTTGTATTGGGTACCTAATCAGGCCTTGTTGCCAGGACCCATTTCCTTCTTTCATAGTTGTACTAGGTTAGCTTACCCCCTAAGCTTAGCTTAGGGGGGGTGTTAGAGTAATAATTCTTTATTTCTTATTAATTAATCATGTTGATTTAATTAGTTAAGTTGTTTTATTACTCTTAAGTGCTTAAGCTGTCTCTTAGGTGCATTAATAATTAATTATTTTATTAATTATTAATGTGCGATCTAGATTTTTTCCTTTTAGGGTTTCTTTCACCTTTTAAGGTTGAACTTTGTAATTATTGTTCATAAATTTAGAATACATTTTGCTCTACTCTTTTTGAGTTTCTCTGAGCTTATGATTTCTTCTGATTTTTCCTCCTTTCCGCTTCTTTCTTGTAACAGGTACTTGCATGTAGTTGTTCTTGGCTGTTATCAGATCATCATTTCTCAAATCCTTCAACCTTCTCTAGAGGGGCCAAAATTCTCACCCCATCAAAATTTAGTTTTATCCAAACATACTCAGGTAGCTCCCAACTAACCTCCCTTTTCCCTACTGTTAGAGCATAATTATGTTGAACATTATTTAGAAATATTATCCTAGTCCCAGGCAATGCATCTTGAACACACTTATGTTGTGTAGTATAGGGGACACTCAAGTTTAGATGTGTTTTAGCAGCTCCCAACACCTCTTCCATTGAAGTATTAATCTGATCCTTGATCCTATCTAGTGATTCCCCCTTACCTTGAAAATTTCTTTGATTACACTCCTTCCATACTTCCCAAATCACAATAGAAGGGATAATCTACCACACTTTAGAAAGCATTGATCTCTTTTGAGCTATCGAACAAGTCATGAAAACCTCCTTTACTGAGTTGTGCACTAGCCTTGACCAATCCAACTTAGCTTACAACATCTCCCAGCAGGCTTTAGAAAATTCACACTGCAGAAGTAGATAATCTGCGTCTTCCACAACACTTTCACATAAAAACACACATGGTCGGCCCCATGAAACCATACTTTTTCCTGTGTTCCCCTATTAATATTTTCCTGTGAATGGCCAGCCAAGAAAAGAATCCAACTTTGGGGAGGCATTCCTTCTCCCAATAGAGTTTGGTTGGCCACCCCACAAGTTCATTGGAATTATCCAACAAATGATATCCTAACTTCACCAAATACTATCCACTCTTACTAGCGTACCAAATAAGAATATCCTCCTTATTACTCACCCAAATTTCTCTTCTTTGGAGAAAACCCTTTATTAGTACTGAATTCTAATCCAAAAGATCCAAGTTATCCACACTCTTCCATCCCCATTTTTGACCAAACTAGGTCTGTTTTATTTCCATATAGTCATAAATTTTGTCATCCCATCTATTCGTAAAAAAATTCTTTAAGTCAAAAAATAATTCATTGTCCTTGATAGTTGGACAACCATTCCAAGAGTCATTCCAAAAAGAAGCCCTCCCACCATTACCCATCTTCCAAGTCAAGTGATCAGTCACCAGCTTCCTACATTCAATAACAAAATTCCATGCAGCTAAATATTTGGGCAGGTCTCTGATTGTTAAAATTCCATCCCTCTTCAGAACCTAAATATTTTTCTCTGAGGATTTTGACCCACAACCTATTTGGGTTTGAGTAGATGCCCCAAACCAATTTATCCCCTAAAGACAAATTCATTTTTATCCAATCCCTTATGCTAGCACCACCACTCCACCTGCAAGGCATCCCAATCTATCACATGAAACTCATCATATATATACTTTTGCAAGACTGAAACATGAAACACAACATGGATTCATGACAGGATAGGTGGAAAAGCTAAGAAGTAAGTAACTTGTCCTCTCCTCTAAAGGATATCAAAAGGTCCAGAAAATTGAGGTGCTAACTAAGAGCCTTTCCAAAATGGATTGGACTCTTATGCGGTCGCACTCGCAAGAAGACTCTATCTCTAACAAAGTAGGCTCGATCTATCAACTTCGCATCTGCATACTTCTTCTAAATATCCCGAGCCTCTTCGATACACTACCTAATAAAAGTCACCTACTGCTCCATATCTCTGACTAGATCAGGACCAATGGAAACTCTATCCTCAATCCTATCCCAACTGAGTGGGGTCTTGCACGATCTACCATAAAGAGCCTGGTAGGGAGGCATACCCAAGGATGTATGGTGCCTGTTGTTATAGGAAAACTCCACTAGGTTTAGGTATTCCTCCCATCGGGTCTGATGGTCCATCACATACATGTGTAGCATGTCTTCTAACACTTGATTGAACCTTTTGGTTTGTCCATCTGTCTCGTGGTGGTAGGCTGTACTGAAATTGAGCCTAGTGCCCATAGATGCCTGAAGTTTTCTCTTAAAGTATGAAGTGAAGAGAGAATCTCTATCTGAGATTATCTTACAAGGTATGCCATGAAGTTTGACTATATCTCACAAGAAGACTTGTGCCACTGATGGTGTAGTAAAGGATGTACGTACGGGTGAAAAGTGAGCCAATTTGGTAAAATTTTCCACTATCACCATGATGACATCATGTCGGTGAGATGACATAGGAAGACCAACTATGAAGTCTATAGAAATGGTGTCCCACTTCCACACTGGTATCTCATGAGGCTGAAGAAGACCACCTGGGTGATGGTATTCAACTTTCAACCTCTGGCATTCTAGGCACCTAGCTACCATCTCAGCAATCTGCAATCTCATGTTAGGCCAATGTACAACTATCTCAAATTGGCACCTAGCATCACAAAATCATACAATCCTCCCGAAGAAGGTATATAGATGCTTCCTCTATGACGTAAGAGTCCATCAAATTTGAATGTATACTCTGAAAACTTCCCCTCAAGGGGTCTCTAAGATTGAATCAGCTCACAAAATTCTACATACATCTCATCATCATGTAAGTGAGGAAGAATGCGATCTCTCAAATCCATACCCATGGACATAGAGGAAAGCTCATGTCATCTCCTACTCAAGGCATTTGCATCTATGTTCTTTTTCCCCTTGATGTAATGGACATCAAAATCATATTCACATAAGAACTCCATCCATATCCTTTGTCGAGCATTAAGGTTCAGCTGAGTGAAGATGCACTGAAGACTCTGATGGTCTGAATGAAGGTCAAACTGATGTCCTAAGAGGAAATGTCTCCATCTTACTAAGGCATGCACTACTGCTGCAATCTCAAGATCATGGGTAGGGTAGTTGAGCTTGTGATTCTTTAGTTTCTTAGACTCGTAGGCTATAGCTCATCCACCCTGTATAAGCACTACTCCTAAACCATCCAAAGAAGCATCTATGAAAATCACAAATTCTATTGAAGGATCTAGCACAAAAAGAATGAGTGCACTGGTAAGTGCTCTCTTGAGCTCTTGGACTGCTCCATCACACTTCTCAGTCCATTGAAACTTCTTTCCCTTTCGCTGAAGATAAGTGATGGGATGTCCCACTCGAGATAACCCTCCAACAAACCATCTATAGTAACCATCTAGACCCATGAAAATTCTCACCACACTCACTCTGGTAGGTGCTAGCCAATCCATTATGACACCTATTTTTGATGGGTCTACTGAGATCCCATCACCATATATTACATGCCCCAAATACTTGACCTCTGACCTGAAAAATGCAAACTTTGACAAACTGTTGAACAGTTGATTATCTCTTAAGCACTACAAGACTTGTCTCAGGTTCTCTTTGTTCTCTTTCTCATCCTTAGAATAGATTATAATATCATTGAGAAACATCACAAAAAACTTGTCAAGGAATGTACAGAATACTCCATTCATGAGACTCATAAATACAACTAAAGCATTCGTAAGACTGAATGGAACCAAAGTGAATTTGTAGTGGCCATATCTAGTGTGAAATGATATATTTTAGATATCACTATCCACTATCATCAACTGGTGATATCCTAATTTGAGGTGTATCTTTGAGAACACTCAGTCACCCTGTAGCTGATCAAACAGGTCATCAATCCTAGGAAGTGGATACCGATTCTTGATGGTTACTTTATTCAACTAGCGGTAATCCATGCACAACCTAGGAGATACATCCTTCTTATTTATGAAGATCATAGGTACACCCCAAGGATAAACACTAGGATAAATGTGTCCTTTCTCCAATAGTTCCTCAAGATGTATCTTGAGCTCATTAAGCTCATTGGTAGTCATCCTATAAGGTCATCTAGAAACTGGTTCTTCTCCTGGTACAAGATCTATACGAAATTCAACTATCTTTTGAGGAGGCATACCAGGTAGCTCTAAAGGAAACACATCCACATCTCTTATAGTATGGTATGGTCATCAAGTGAGGCCTCCTTCTCTACTTCATCATCTTTATTATTGACGGTGATAGCATACAATTGGCAGCCCTTTCGCATGCATCACTTAAGCTGCATAGAAAAAATCACACGGAGGGATACAAGTCTTGGGACTCTTGAGATTACTATAGAAATGCCATCATCATCCATACATTCTATTCTCTTTTGATGATAATCTAACATGGCCTTGCGGGAACCTAGCCAATTTATGCCAAGTACTAGACTGTAGGATCCAAGAGGAGTAACTCTGAGATTTTCTATGGTGGTTAAGCTACCGATCTGAATCAGGAAATCTCTAACCATCTAGGTAAGAAAAACTCTAGCTCCTGAGGCTAACTCAACCTCCCATATAACATCTTGCCTAGCTGCCACTAGCCCGCAACGCTCTATAACCGATGGAGAAATAAAGGAGTTAGTATCTCCTATATCAAATAAATAAAAACATCACTACCTCTAATCTTACCTATGGCCTCAATGACGGTGGCTTGGTACTCTTCTTGATGGTTATCCATCACTAAAAAAACTCTATGGGACTTTCCCATGTCCCCAACAGTGGTTTCTGACATCGCTGCATGCTGACTACCAGTCCGGGGACACTATCTAGCTATGTACCCCATGGCACTACAAGTGTAACATGGCCCACATGCCTGGACCTACACACCTGAAGGTCTAGAGTATTGTGAACCTACGGTTATAGAGGACCCACTATACCCACCCCTAGAGGACTGATGAGTCCATGCTGGAGGTGTATAAGGTGCATGTGGTTTCTAGTCCTTCCTAGGAACCTGTCTCTGCCAGTACCTAGGCTTAGAACTCTACAGTACCTGTGGCAGTCTCTGTCTCTGGCTCTGCTAAGACTATTGTGCCTTCTATGGCTATGGGACCGTAAATGATCCTAAGGAGTATGTCTAATTCCCCTTCCATGGGGGTCTTTTATATCCTATAGCCTGGGGTGTGGGATTATAGTTATGATAACTATCCATAGCATCATGTGGACCTTTGACTATCTCTTTAGATACCAAAGCTCTATCCATCGTGAATCATAATTCTCTTGGTGGTACCATGTGTACCTTTCCTGCTCTTGCAAGATTCAACCCTTTGATGAACCAGTTGACCTGCAGCTTCTCTTCACCCATATACTCCATATAAGGGAGGAGCTCAAGAAATCTACCCTCATATTGGGCTACTAAGAGTCCCCTTTACTGGAGATCATGGAATTCATCTATACAATGCTGCCTGAACTGTTCTAAGAGATACCTAGCTTTGAAAATCATGAAGAAGGCATCCAAAGTAAGGGTGTTATTGACCAAGTGTCCCTTGGATTCCTCATGTCCCCACCAAGTGGAGGCTCCTTCTCTAAGAAGGTGAATAGAAAAATGTGCTCTAAGGTTGCTCCCATAGGAATGCAACCCAAAGCACCTCTCGAGGTTTAGAATCCAAGACTCGACCTCTATCCCATCTGTACCTCCTAAGAATAGAGGTGGCTAGAGCTGCATCAAATCCCTAATATCATCTCCTATATTTGTGAGTGCTCTATCAAACCTTCGAGCCTCAATCTAGGGTGGAGGCTCTGGTCCGCTAATGGAACCAATCTCGTGCTCTTCCTGTTCCTCAGTAAAATCTAGGAGGTGGACTCCTACTCCATTCTCTGACTGAGGACTCTCATCCTTCTCTATCCTGCTATACATTCTGCTGTACAACTAGAGGCATCCTGCCCAAAATGATGCCAACAATATTTTGTAGTGCCATCAACATGTCTGCATTTGTGTTCAGAGGTGGTTCAGGAGGAAGATCGTGAGTCCCTCTAGAAACTCTACCTTGGGTTGTACTTCCTCATGAACCAAGGGGGTACCCTAATGATCTCATCCTCATTTAGGACCCTATCGTGTAATAGGAGGCATCCTACACAAAAAGAAAATGTTAGTTTTTACATAGTGGGTTTAGGTTTCAATGTTGACAACATGGCTCTGATACCAAAATGTTATGCCCAAAAGTTGGGAAAAACACAACTACAAATTTGTTTTTCCCTAAAGCACTAATGTTAACTATGTTTATCTAATACACATTCACACATAATGATGTTCAAAAGAGGGGGTTCAAGATGGGTGTTGAGAACTAGAATAGGTTCGATCCTTGAGATCGTTGACTAAGTTTGATTAAGGTTGACCAAAAATTCAACTTAACGTTAGTACCCCATTCAAATACCCTAAGGGTGGGCTCCATAAAGGATCTTAGGTAAAGCTTGATAAATTAATAAAAGTGTTATTGGTTTATTGTAATCAGTAAAGGTTTCACTAAAAAGTATGCATAAACATAATTGAATTAATAATTTTACGTCTAGGATATACTCATTGTTAATTTTAAAAATTATTTTAAATAATAGCCTTTATAAGTTTACTATTACATCGGTTATACTTAACCTAACTCACTTGATTAAATAAGATTAATGTCCAAATCAAGTTTAATAAACCAATTAACTACGAGGAGGTTGTTAATAATAATACTATAATGATATAACTATGTTTGTTTAATATAAGGTCCAATTTTAATACTCTAATAATTAAGCCCTTTAATTAACTGACATAATGTCAAAAATAATAATTTACAATATCTATCCTAATACAATTTAACATTGTCCAAGTAATGCAACATACGAAATTAATTAAGCAAACATTAATATAAATAAATTTACATATAAAAAAACTAACCCCAAATCTATTATTCAACCTACCAAATCAAATCTAAAATCAACACCTACTTAACTTAATGTAAGTTTATTTAATTATTAATTTCCTCTAGAAATTTCATATAAGGTCAACATAACCAATTATGCATTGAAATAGAATTTCATTTGGAATTCATTTTCAATCAAATCTTATTTAAAAAAAAAAACAAATCTAATAATTTGAAACTCTATAAATATAAAACTTCCCTTACCTATTTCTTCTTTATGCTAACATATATGTTTATTTTATTTATGCAAATATAATTTTTTTATTTTTCTTTTAGGGCAAAGGAGGAAAGCATGCCCCTAGGGTTAGGGCTCCCAATTTTTGGGGCTGGAAGAGGGGGCAATTCGGAGGCCGCAACTAGCGGCTCTGCATGATTTCTCCACGCTCAATAGAGGATATGGTTTCTGATAGAGTAGGGGTGGGGAATATGGGGGAGGCGACTCTAATGGTAGAGAGGAGGAGCAATAGGGCCCCAACTCTTCCCGCACAACTCACCCATTGTGCACTCCATAGTAGGCGTCGCTCTGGTGGCTCCACTATGGAGCTCACAGTAGATACCGCGCGGCGGGCTGTGTGGCTCCACTGTGGCCTCCATA
>MU226000.1:2350884-2376628 GCA_018584345.1 Thuja plicata
GCTATATATATATATATATATATATATATATATATATATATATATATACAGGACTTACTTTATGAAAAAAAAATATGTATATAATTTTTTTTGAAAGAAATAAGTCATTCAGTGTATTGAATTTAATTAGTCCTCTTTTTCTTCTTTTATTTATCACTATAATAATAAATATATGTATCTATCCATATATTTTATTATTATACTTGTATATATATTTAACACCAATCTAGGAATGTTTAAATTTAGATAATTTACAATTATGTGCTTATAGTAATTGACATTTATATATACATAAATAAACATATATATACCATTATATATATATGTGTGTGTGTGTGTGTGAAAATATTATGTGTGTAAGGAGAACCCTATTAAGACTACACATAAGATGAATTTTAAATGCCCTTTTTTATTTTACATAGATGTATGGGCAAATTTACCTTAAACTCAAAAATAAACCTAAAAATTGGATTTAAACCTAAGAGCATAAATTTCCTCATAAACATTTAATCTTACTTATTCCTCAAGTATAATAATCTATCTTTCTCATTAAAATTCTAGTCTAACCATAAAGTAATGAACTTTTCTTTTCCAAAATTTTGTTTAATACAACAGTATAATCATTTGAGGATAGTTAAGTTAACAACAATATTACAAGCATAGGATAATAACTCTATTTCCATTTAATTTAATTCGACATCAACTTTACAAGAATAGGAGTACATTTATTGGTTTTTTTTTTCCTTAAAGAAATCCATACAACAATACTTTTACAAAATACCCTCACATTCAATACAATCCCCTTTTTTGTATATATTACAAGGCTACAAGATAAACCTTATGGATTTATAAACAAGCCCAACTATAAGGGTAGATCACAAGACCACCTGAACTCCAACATAATCCTTCTGGAAATTTCAAAACTGAACCTGCATAGAAATCATCGGTTGACCATGGAGGCTCACCTCCCAACTTAGGCCTTTACAAGGCCACCTACGAGCTTAAGGATCCAAAACTGAACAGGGAACAATCAGGAATACACAAACTCACACACTAAACAATATAAAAAGAAAATTCTATCACATGGATTAACAGCAAGAAGGTCTCCAAGAGGCCTTCTCCAAAATGGGTTGATAGTGGACAAACTCAGGAGGAGAAGCCAAAGCACAAAATATTGAAAGAAAGCCACACATGGGCTTGTACAAACCAACTTCCTCAAGTCATAAAAACCATGGCCTCCAGCCATAAAAAATTCTCCTTATGACCCCATGGTGTCCTTAGGATTTCTTGGCATCATGGGGAACAAAAAAACCCATGTCTATCCATCCAGACATGGGAGACTCTACACTACTTGGTGTCTCAACCTATCACCCCTTCAAGGTTACTCTGCCCTCCCAAGGGTGAGTGTGCCTTTAAGACTCCCAAACAAGTATAAGCACAACATATGCATACACAAAAGAAATCTTATATGGAGTATCCAAACTACATACAAGACTCCATTAATGGAGCTCTAAACTCTTTACATGTATAAACAACATTAAAACTACTTCTACTCTAAGGATCCAACCTGAATCCAAGCTATGGAAAAGGCATGGTGGCTTGTGAAGAGATTTTCCTTCCAATCGTCTTCCTTCTCCAATTTCTCCTTCTAAACTAAACTTGTCTCTAAAAGTAGAGAGTGGGTGAACAACCCAAGATCTCAGTAAAATCTTACCTATAAAGGCCTTCTTCTTAAAATATTAGGATTCATTAATGAGGAAGAGACCCTAACCCATCCCATCTCCCACTTGCATCCCTTCTCCATAAATGGAGTTAAATGCAAACAAGGAAAGAGGGGATGGCTTATCCAAAGTTTTCCAACTCTCCAAGCTCGTCACTCTTCAAAATGGAGACTTTAGGGATGACATAAATTTACTTTTAAGGATCTTAATGGGTTGAAAATGACCCCTAACCCCTAAGGTACCAAGTGGGGTAGTTATCTTTTACCCTAGTTACCCTCTGGGAGCCCAAAAGACCCTCCTAAACTCTACCCAAAGTTAACTCACGAATTCCATGTCAAGTTGACCCATCTAGAAGTTTCCTAACTCAAGGTAATCTTGGGTGCTAAACTAGGTAACCCTCTAGTTACATTTACTATTCATGCCAACACATAAGCACTTACATTTGTCAAAATTTCACACAACACATAAACAAATGGCATGACTTAATTAACAATAACATTACTGAATTTAAATACAATCAAACAAGTTACTTTCACAAATAAAAGACTAAACAATGAGGTGCATGTCTCTGCGTACAGACAAACCCTTAGTATACAAGGAATTCACATAGGTTCAATCCTGGATCCCCATTTTAGAACCATGGTCAACTTTCCTGCACACACATTGCACACATCAATAGGTCCATTATAACATCATATGAAACATAACATAATCTATCATACACTAACATTTTGCATTGAATAATAACTCTTTAAAATGTAAACAACATCTGCATTCAATTAAGTAAGCATATATGATTTCCCTAAACCGATTTCCATCATGATAACATCTACATACTAACTCAATGTAATGCATCATCAAAACTAAATCAACATTACTAACATAAAGTATCACATAGGTTCCCTGATTACATAATCAGGTGTTGTATACAAGGAAAGGATCCAACAGATCCATAAAGTAATACATGTGTCCCAATAGTCCAACTATAACAAAATCAGTATCAATTGTAGAGTATAGAAAATAAATGCAATACTAATCTATGATGGGCTGGGGTAGGCCTCACAACTATAATAATGAACAAGAAGGGAGAGATTAGATCCACTTGCTTGATACTCTTGGTAGTATCAAAAAAATCTTGTGGGCTCCCATTCACAAACACCAAAATCTATGGAGTTTTAATATAGCCTTCCACCCATTTGATCCATTTAGCACTAAAACCAAATTTCTCAAGAACCTTTAGCAAGACATCCTTGTTGACATTATCATAGGTCTTCTTAATATCTAGTTTGATCATCATCCTCTCAGTTCTAGGAGCTCTAATCGAGTGAATGACCTCATAAGATATAATTACCCCTTCATATATAGATCGGTTAGGTGCAAACCTACTCTGTTTTGAGGAAATGATGGACTTGAGCACAATCTTAAGTCTGTTAGCCATATCTTTAGCTATAACCTTATAAGTAGTGTTGCACAAGGCCACTGGCCTATAGTCATCAAAGGTCACCCTTTCATCTTTTTTTGGAATCAAGGCTATAAAATTATTATTAAGGTCCTTTAAAATAAAACCACCCAATCTAGATTCTTCCACAACCTCCCACAAATATCTACCCATAATGCCCCACTATTTTTGAAAAAGATTGCCGGAAAGCCATCCGGTCCGGGGGCCTTATCCCCACTCATACTAAAAAGAGCTTGTTTGACTTCCTCTAATGATACCGGTTTCATTAAGGCATTATTTTGTGCCTCAGATATGCAGGCTGAGATTGGATCCAAAATGCTAAAGTCTGTAGAAATATTGGTAGGATCAGAAACAAAGATATTAGATAAAAAATTATCGCTTCCCTATTGATAGCCTCAACATCCTAGAGAGTGTTACCATTGGCATCCTATATGGAAAAAATCTAGTTTTTTGATCTCTTCACCTTGACCGAGTTGTGGAATTTTTTTGTATTTTGATCCCCTTCCCTCAACCAAGTCTCCCTGGATTTATGTCACCAAAAACCTTCCTCCCTACCCAAAAATTTAACATATTGTTTTGATAGCTCTTTTTCATTAATATAGTCCTCCTCACCCATCCCCTCTGCAATCACTATCGAGTTCAGCTCTGCTAACTCACTTTGCAGCTTTAATTTATCAGCAAAAATGTTTTTGAACTCTTCCCTATTCCAAATTTTAAGTTGTTCCTTAAGGAACTGAAGTTTTTGGAATAAGTTAAAGGCCTTGTTATCTTTCCTGACCTGGGAAAATTTCCACCTATGAGCAACCCTATCAAGGAATTTATCATCCCGCAGCCACATAGCCTCAAATTTGAATGGAGCCTACTCTAGAGGAGAGTCCTCTTGAATCCTGACACAAATTGGAAAGTGATCCGATCTTGAGAAGGGTAAGATCTCTACACTAAAAATCCAATCCATCCTATTCCAAAGGCCAACAATTAAAAACCTATCATGTTTCTCCACAATATTAAGGAAACCACTTCTATGATTAGTCCATGTAAAATCCCTATTACAAAGCTCTACATCGACCAAACCATTAGACACATAAAAATCAGCAAAATCCTTTTTACTTTTCCTAGCCCATCCACGACCACCTTTTTTTCTATCAGATTGAGGATAGCATTGAAATATTCTCCCAAGAGAAAAGGATCATCCTTATAATTCCCAAGAAAATTTGAAATGTCCTGCCACAAGGCTTTCTTCAAAGAAGAATTGTTTGGCCCATACACATTTACCACAAATAATTTTAAAAATAATTGTTTGAAGTAACCTCAATCCATTTCCAGTTATTCCCCTATGCAATAAGCTACACAACAAAAATAGATTCATTCCACAAGACCCACAAACCTCCCAAGGCACCATCCGCCCATATAAAGGTCCCACTACATCTAGCAAGATTTCTCTTAAAGGATTGCACATCTTCCACTTTAATTTTAGTTTCTTGCAAGAACATAATATTTGACCGCGCCTAATCAAGACACCGCTTGATCAAATGAATCTTGTCAGAGGCATTGTTTCCCTTGGCATTCTACTGTATAATCAAAACTTTATATCAATGTATAAAAATAGATTATTTCACCACTTTTCAAATTGTAATGCATTTTAAGTTTTTTTTGTAAGCCCTAGATGGTTGTATCACCAGAGGTGATCTTTGTATGCATTTAATATTGTAAGATTGGACAATTTATTGCTTAACACCATAACATTTTCAATTGGCCCATTTTTTCTTTGAACACCTTAGAATCATCGATCATTTTGGTTTGAGCCAACCTTAGACATTTTTCTAGTGGCTTGCATTGTACACATGTGGTCTTCAAAAGAGGTGTTGATAGGATAGCTTTTCCACCTTCATGTCATTTTACGTAGTTTGTTGAAATGGTTTGGCTTAGGTTGGTTATGTCAATTATGTTCTCTAATTATCTTTCTACCATATCATATGCAATTGCATTCATTCAGACTGATCATGTGGTTGGAGGCACCGTATACTCACCTTTCCCACTTCAAGATCTGGGTGATTAGAAAGTGTTGAAGGTGTTACACTTACATATTTGTATTGCAAATATGGATGGTTATAATGGTATGGATGGTTATAATGGTATCAAAGATGGTAATTTTAATCGCTTGTGATTTTTGAGCCAATTCTAGCATTCACCAATTGTGATATCATGCATCTAAGTGATAGAGAAACTAGATACTGCAAAAGGGAAAAATAATTTTGGTTTGCTCAAAATTTAGTTCAAGTATAAAATGTTGATCTAAGGGTAGTTGACTGGAGTAAAGTATAAAAAGGAAAAGAGATTAAAATATATGAAACTCTTGATCAGAGGTAAAAAATAACATGTGATGTGACGATTGGCATGATGGAACAACTAATTATAAAAATGGACCAACATATGACCATACCTTGATAATAAAGTAGCGAGGAAATTGCATCTAGAAATACAAATAAACCCACAAAAAATTTTAATTCAATCCACTAAAACTACTATGAAAACTATTTCTTGTCCATTTAACCCAACCTTTATTAGAAGAGAATTCATAGAAAAAAAGTTGAAGTGCTTATAGTTGATGAAATCAATGTACACTATTAAATATTGAGCTCTTCCTCAAAAGATTTGAAATGAATTATCCCTTAATTAGTTCATGAATAGTAATGGTTTTGGAAGTGGAAGTAGATATGAACAAAGGTACCAAGCTCAACAATGGAACTATAAGAATGCATTGGGAAAATTAGCACTTTCTCCATTTGATGGAAGTGGAAACATAATAGATTTTGAATGGACTTAGCAGTTGCATACATAATTGTCCTAGAGAACTAGGGTGGAGGATTAGGCTGTTAAATTTTAAACTCTTCATCTTCAAGCAGTTGCTAATTAGTGGTTGTACCATGGGATAGATAAGGCCATGCTTTGATTAACTATTTTGTAAGAATTTGGTGGATATATTTATCTAAATGGATCTATAGGTGCACTTTCACGAGTTGGCCCAACTCAAGCAATATGACATTAAAGAAATTTACATTCTTTATTTCCAAAAAATTATAGTATGGTCTCTAATGTCACAAAAAGAAGACTGGTGTGTTTCTAATCAAAGGATTCATAGATAATTTATGGTTCTTGGTAAAATCTCATAAGCCTACATCTCTATAGGAGGTAATTAAGAGAGATTTAGATTTTGAATCCACTATATCAAAGAAAAAGTTCTAAAGGATTTTTCCCTCCAAAGAGCATTTAAGAAAAGTCACCATTAGCCAAAGAGTTTACCACCAAAGTTGGTAAAGAAGAAAAAATGAGTTAAGGAGGAATAAATCATGCTTCACACACACAAATCCTTATGTTCCATGTCATAGATGATGAGAAAACACTTATATTGAGAGTGGAGTAAGGGAGGGGGGGGGGGGGGGGTGTGTGACTCAGTATAAGGTAAACATTTCACTTAAAATTAAAAAACTTAACATGTGATAAAATAAAATAGGTACAAGGAAAATCACTAGGATGGATGATAAAAATAGGAAGCTCACACCTAAATGCTATCATACATTTGAAGGAAAGTTGATCCACTGGGAGGCTCAAGCGCTAAGAGGATGCAATGATTCCTTTGCTATGGAGTTGAAAAATGACTACACAAATGGGAATAAAGAATGGAAGATGTAGGGAAAGAATTAAAGAAAAGATGAAAGATATGTATACAAATATACAATAAATTGTAAATATTATTCTAATACCAAATCTAGAAATACGAAATATCAAGTAACCTATGATCCAAATTTAAGTCCAAAATGGAAAGAATGAGACACCTGGACCTGCCTAAGACCTTTGAAGTTGCCTTAGACCTATCAAATTCTAATGAAAATACTACCACCTATAACTCTTTTTCTAATTATTTTGTATCCTTGTTCGCAACCATGTCACCTGTCACCTGAACATAGAAAATGGGAAAAAAATTGGGAGAAAGGGGTATGTCTCATTCAAACCCTGTAGAGGAATTAACCTCAAAATTAGAATAAAAATTCTTGAAAATGGAATTGTGATGTTAGTAGCAGAAGCTTAAATAAGAGAATAAGATATATTATACATTGATAGTGCAATTGTGAGTGAAATGAGGTCACAAGTGTTGATGCAATAACATGACTTCACAAAGACCTAAAATGACATCACAAAATACATGCTTTGCATGATGATGGTTTTGTCTTGCCACAATATGAAGAATATGGTGGGATGAAATGCCTTAGATGATTGAAATGCTTGAATGCTTAATTTTTCCTTGAATTATTTATTGAATTAATTGATGGATTTCTTGAGTTCTTGAATGCATACCAAAATAAGGGTGGAAACCTTGTTTATATACCTCACCAAATCATTTTGGTGCTAAAAACTCAAAGGAGGCATACAAGGATTTGAGCATCTAGGTAAAATTGAAAGATCATTCTTGAATTCAAATTTGGGCCCAATTTATAGGGTATAGGTTTCCTCCCAAGGCATGGGTCAAGTTGACTCACCTTGTACCTTACGGGGTGACCTATAATAACCAATCAGGGATCAAATTTGAGTTGGGGATCAATTGGGATATGGAGGTGCCCAAAACATGCACAAAATTGAGGTGCGATATAAAAATAAATGCAAAAGGCCACCCATAGGAAATAAGGAATATGTATGCAAGAGGTGATAAATGAATGAAATAATTAAAGGGGGCACACCTAAGATTAATGACCCTCATAAAAATTAAACTTAGAGAGGAATCATATTTAAATATTTATTTATTAAATGCATAGAAAATGTCTATGATGCATGGAAGAATTAACACACACTAAAATGAGTGCTAAGTAAACATAGAATTTGACACCTTACGAAGTGCATACAATTTACGATACTACATTTAGCCTTGAATTTAGCGGGAGTATGATCCTACATGCATACTCATGTTAAAGTAGAAGAAATAGATTTAAGTAGAGAAATGATAATTGGGCAAGACTGCAAATAGTTAAGACATCAGTAAGTTTGAGGATAAAATCCCCCAAACCAAGAATATTTACTCATAAAACCATGTGCAAGGACAGACAAAAATTAAAAAATTGAGATAAACGAAAAGGAAAACAAAGAAAAAAAAGACACATAACACAAGGGGTTAATAAAAAAAGGCTCCAAATCAATTAGTTGAAGAGACCTTGATAAATAAAATGTCTTAACCACTAGCATCACGTTCAAAATTATATTGCAAGAGCACACACTAAAGATGAGACATTAATCCATGATCAACTAACCAAAAAGGTGTGTTATTCTTATGAGAGAGAGAGAGAGAGAGAGAGAGAGAGAGAGAGAGAGAGAGAGAGAGAGAGAGAGAGAGATATGTGTGTGTGTTTCATGCAAGGTGATCCATGAAAAATCATAAATTCCATGAGACAAAAAATTGTATTATGTTGTGTGATCTATGAGACAAAAGATGAGGAAAATGGAAATAATATAGCAAGTTGTATTATTATAGTTTCAACTATCTCAAGACAAAGGAGGATTATTTCAAAGATGGACTTCATAGTCTAGAAAGTTGTGGTATGTTAGTCAACTCATCCCAAGAATAACCAAGAAAAGCATTGTAATCCAAAGAATAACCAAGCAAAGCACTGTATGCAAGGAAATCGACCAAAATATATTTCCCCAAGGAAAACATTGTTTCCAATGGAATTTACTATAATATACAAGGATTTCCCCAAGGAAAACATCATTTCTAAAGTAATTCTCTAAAACGATGCAAAATGATAACCAAGGAAAGTATTTCTTTGAGGAAATGTGAAAAATAAAAGGATTTCCCCAAGGAAAATTTTGTTGCAAAATGAATCCAATAAAAAATTGAAAAAGGATTGCCCTAAGGAAAATATTATTTCCAAAGCAATCTACCTTATTGGCGCAAAAAAGATAAAGAAGGAAAGCATTGTCTCTAAGGAAATTTGATAAACAAAAGGACTTCCCAAGGGAAAATTTTGTTTCCAAAGGAATCCTCTATATATTACACAAGGAAGCCAAATGTATGCCCCCTCCTAAAGATGACAACATAGACCTATGATTTCATCTTAAGGGAAAAAAAAAGGAGGATACCCACCTTCAACAACAAGGAGATATCCTTTAGGAAACAATGTAAAAGGGAGAGACAAACGTGTAAAAATATATATCTTGCTAAAAGTGTAAAGAAATCATTAGGAGGAAGAAATATTTTTTCCAATAAATCTACCTCCAAGAGGAGTTATTGAACAAAAATATCATCTTTGACAAAGAGGGGAAGGAGAACAAGAATTCACCTTTGTCACATATTTCTAGGTAAAAAATATTCTTTATAAAGGACGACACACTTTAATCCCCCAAGTAAGGGATTTATTTATAGTGGACATATGATTGAAAAATAAGGAAGAGGTTGTGATCAAGGATACACACCTCTTACATAAGAGAGAATTCATGATTGAACAAATAATTCCATGTAAGAAAAGATATCACATGATAAACAAACACTACTCCACCAAGGAAAGTGGATCCTTAGAAAGAATAAGAGATTGGAAAAAAAGGAATCCTTTCCCCTCAAGGGTGAAGGAAAGGGAAAGGATAACACATTATGTAACCTAAGTGATAGATATTTTAAAGTAGCTATACACTTCAAAGAAAGGAAAGGATTGTAAACAAGGATGTTAATCTCCTAAACAAGAGAAAGTTACTCATGTAGTAAAAATAAATTCATGCAAGGAAGGACATCATGATATAAAAGATACAAGTCAACAAACATATAATGGATCCAATAGAAGGAAGTGAAGAAAGAACCCATGCCCCCAATCGTGTAGACAGGGAAAGGTACCTATTATGTTTATCGAAAGGAAATATTGGAAATGAAAGTCTAGCACCATGCAAAATAAAGAGCCCCAATAAAGTAAGCTACTAAGATCACATGGTATAGAGAAATAAAATAGGCGAAGGGAATGTTAGTGAATATTTTTAATATCAAGAAAAATATAAAATTTGTTGTTAAACAAATAAGACATCTATCTATTAAATCTTGAACAAATTGTCTAAATTCAATACAATTAGAAAGAGAATACTTATTGCTATGATAAAAAAGACAATGAAAGTTACCATAATGAGATCTTTGATTTTTTGGAAAGTGTCAAAAAGGAAATTGGATTTTGGTATCATATTTATGCATCCAAAATATTTTGTTAGCCAAGGCTAAATGACCATTAAAAGGTGTGTTAACAACGGTTGAAATTGGAAAAATATTTGTAAAGGAGGTTTAGGTTTTGATTAAGGAGAAATAGGATTTGAAGAAGATCAAATATTGTCTCAAGGTATGAGTCTTATACCTCTTATAGTCACTTTTATAGGAGGATCTATAGAAATATCTATTCCTTGTTTGTTAATTCTAGGACCTTGTCCACTATATCCTTGTTGAGAATTAATGTCATAGCCTACATTATAATGAGATTTTAGTAGAGAAGGAGGAGGATTTTAACCTTGAGGGTTATGTAAATGTTTTGTATAGAGAGGAATGGTAGTATGATTTATCTCTTTAGGGAGATTTAGAATTATATAATCAATAGCCAAATTTTATTTAGGTTGAGAAGAAGAATAAGGTTTATCAAGACCTTCATCCTTTCTTAAAGTCTTTTAGGAGACATATAACGAAGGAAATGTATAACATCGTCATTATTGAAAATACTTTGATAAAGAGAAGAGGTTATAGGATAAGGAAGATGATTTAAAGAAGTGCATAAACTAGCATTCTTATTCTCTTTCACTAAGGTACATTTAGGAGGAGAGAAACTATAAATCTCTAATGTCGTGTTGTTAGGAGTATGAACTATATCCTAATTAGCAAAATACAACTTAGGAGAGGTACTAATGTTTTTTATATAAAATTCATCTTTAGATTTATAATTTTCCATAAGGACTCTTATGAACTCTACACAGTCCATGCATTTCAATTAAAAAATTATCATATAACCACATATAACATGGATAAATCCTTAAGAAATGATTTGCTAAAAGGAAGAATGTTTGAAACTCTCATGGTCGCATATGCAAGAGTACCATGAATTAATTCAAGCAACATGAAATACAAGAAGTTATTGTCTATCTCACGATGTTGATAATAGAAGAAAGAAGAAATTTAATCGCATGAGAAATAACACACTGGTATAATTTATGAAGGATTTGAGAAACACTAATCCGATTACGCCCAAGAACAACTGCATGCAAAATACCTGTTACAGTAAAGAAGCAAAAGAAGCAAAAGGCTGAAGAACTTAGAAGCTCAGAGAAACTCGAAAGAGTAGAGAAAAATGTATTCTAAATTAATGAACAATAATTACAAAGTTCAACCTTAAAAGGTGAACGAAACCCTAAAAGGGAAAAAAGCTAGGTTGCACATTAACAATTAATAAAAGAATTAATTATTAATGCACCTAAGACAAATCTTAAGCACTAAAGAGTAATGAAAACTTAACTAATTAAATAAACATGATTTAATCAATAAGTCTAAAGGGAAATTACTCTAACATCCCCCCTTAAGTGAAGCTCAGGAGGTAAGCTAACCTAGCATAGCTATGAAAGCAGGAAATGGGTCTCGGCAACAAGGCTTGGTCAGGTACCCAAGTACAAAAAAATATCTGTAAAGAGGAGAAAGGGAGAAAACCCAGTGGGGAAAACCCCTCTCCAAAAAGAGATGAAGCCTAGTGAAGGAATGAAGAAGCCTCCAAACTAGAGAATGTCCCATAAAATAGGAACAAGAGAAAAAACATGTAGAACACCTCTTAAGCATGAAGCTGCAAATACTGTCGAAAAATAACTGATGGAGCCTCCACTATAATATAACATGATCAAGTAGAGAAGACTCTAAACAAAGCTTGAAGAGATGATCAATCAAACCAAGGAAGCATTATAACCAATAGGAGATACCCCCCCCCATAATGCAGAGCAGGGAGAAGTATGACAGGTACACTGAAACAGACTTCCAAGAAATGTTGCATGATGAAGAATGTACAAACACCTATAAAGGATGGTGTTGTGGAAGGATCTCTCACTTGACACACATCATGAGGCTAATGTCGTGGAAGGGACACTCACTTGACAAAGGTAGATGGAAAAAAAAGCAAACATCAAACCCCCCCATGGCACTTTATAATATAGTGCAAGTACAATAGAATCACAAGCAAGCATCAGATGACACTTTATCTCAGTGTGTTTGCAAAACATGCTACAAAAATAGATGTATACAATGTTTAGAAAAGGAAACAATCCCAGGACCTGAAACATCCAAGATATCTACTATAATTCCATAAAGAAAAAAACTAAATACATAGATACATGGAGCGAAATTTGGGTGTGAGACCCATAGAAGAAGAAAGAGAATGGAAGCAACTTTTTGACGCCATGCAGAAGTCAAAAAATGGAATCTGGAGGAGCAAGATATAGAGACTGAAGCACAAAATGGAACCCTGACATTGATTGGAAAAATACCCAGCAAGACAAAAAATCAGATAACCAAACTGGAAAAATTAGATCAGCCTTGGAACCAGCGTTTCGTCAATGTCTCGTTTGGCGAAAAATACCTCCATTTTCTCAAGTTATGAGCAAAAACCCACCAATAGGTCAAAAACCAAATGATCCGGAAGAACCTCAGCCAAAAATGGCGGAGCCTAGCTAATCTGGTGAAAAACCTCCAAATTTGGACTGCCTCTAGACTTCCCACCAAAATGGCAGAAAAAAAATATTATTTTTTTAATGAAAAATAATAATAACAATTATTTTTTTTAAGAAAAACACAATTAAAAAACATAATTTTTTTTTAAAAAATAATTTAAAAAAATAGGCATGTTTTTTTTTAAAAGAAAAAACATTAAAAAAACAATATATGTTTTTCATTTAAAAAAAAATATTTAAAAAAACAATTTTTTAATTTTTTAATGAAAAAAAATATTTTAAAAAAATAGGCGGTGGTCAAGCTCGGCTCACAGAGCTGAGGGCTCAGTCCACCGAGCTCCGGGCACGGGTCCCCCCCAAAAAAATTTTATTAATTTTTTTGAACTTGGACGAAACTGCCTCGATTTGCATGCCCAAAAATGGGCATGAGCAAAAAATTTTTTGCCTCTGAATGCAACTTCGGCCAAAATAATCGTGCCTTATTTGGAAATATATTTTTTTGGGCCTTCTGAGTGCGATGGTGAGGTATGTTTGGGCCCAAAATGCTCCAAAAAAACTTCACCCACAAATTGAAGACAAAAACCCTGATAAAACTGAGATTTTCTCCTTCGAAATACACTTCAAATACTCCAGAACATGCAGCAGTAGAGGGGCTCTGATACCATGAAGGATCTGAGAAACACTGATCCGATTTTGCCCAAGAACAACTGCATGCAAAATACCTGTTACAGGAAAGATGCAAAAGAAGGAAAAAGCTAAAGAACTCAAAAGCTTGGAGAAACTCGAAAGAGTAGAGCAAAAATGTATTCTGAATTAATGAACAATAACTAAAAAGTTCAACCTTAAAAGGTGAATGAAACCCTAAAAGGGAAAAAAGCTAGGTTGCACATTAATAATTAATAAAAGAATTAACTATTAATGCACCTAAGAGAAAGCTTAAGCACTAAAGACTAATGACAACTTAACTAATTAAATCAACACGATTTAATCAATAAGTCTAAAGGGAAATTACTCTAACAATTTAGTGAATTCCATCATGAAAATGAAATCTACCAAATTATATCTAGGAATGAAAATTAGATCTAGACACCAAATTAGAATGAAAATGTAAGGATTTCAGGTTCACCAAAATGTGTTGAAAGAAAATAGGTATGAGGAAAATCGCTTGGATGTATGATCAAACTAGGAAGATCATACCTAAATGCTATCATACATTGGAAGGATATTTGATCCACTAGGCTTAAGGAGGTTGAATCACTAACAAGATGCAAGGATTCCTTTTCTATGGAGTTGAAACATGACCATGAAAATGGGAATAAAGAATGCAAGATTAGGGAAAGAGTGGAAGAAAAGATGAAAGATATGTATATAGAAAAACATGATTCTGATACCAGATTTGGAAATCTGAAATAATGACTTACCTATGATCCAAATTTTAGCCCATAATGGTAGGTATGGGGCGTTTGAATTTCCTAAGACCTTGGGAGGTGCCTTATACCCAAAAAATTCTAATAAAAATATGACCACCTATAACTCTCTATTAGATATTCCTATAGCCTTCTTTGCAACCATGCCACCTATCACCTGCACACATAAAATAAGGAAAATGTAATGAGAAAGGGGTGTTCCTCAGTCAAACCCCTATATATGAATTAACCTTGAAATAGAAATAGAAATGCTTGAAAACGGAAGTTTTTTTTTATTAGCAAAGGCTTGAATAAGAGAATAAGATAGCTTATTCCTTGATAGTGTAATTGTGCTTGAAATGAGATCACAAGTGTTGATGTAATAACTTGAGTCCACAAAGACCTAAAAGGATATTACAAAATATATGCTTACATGATGATTGTTGTAGCTTTCCACAATATAAATAATATAGTGGGATGAAATGCCTTGGATGCATTAATGCTTTGATTGATTAAATTAATGAATACATTTCTTGAATTCTTGAATTCATTACCATAGAGGGAGGTAGCCTTTTTATATACCCCGCCAAATTATTTTGGGGTTTAAAACTCAAAGAAGACTAATAAGGATTTGAACATCTTGGTAAAATTGATATATTGTTCTCCAATTCAAATTTGGGCCCAATTTACAAGGTATGGGGTGTCTCCCACCGTACTTTATGAGGCACCCTATAATAGCCAATCGGGGATTAGATTTAAGTCAAGGGTCAATTGAGATATGAACATGCCTAAAATATGTGTAAAATCAATGTGTGATATCAAATAAGTACAAAAGGCCACCCATAATGAAATTAAGCCTATGTATGCAAGAGGTGATAAACGAATGAAATAATTACAACACACCTAAAATTAAGGGCCCTCATATAAATTAAGCTAAGATAGGACTCATACTTAACTATTTATTAATTAAATACACAGAAAAGGACTATAATGCATGGAAGAATGAACACTCTAAAATAGGTGCTAAGTAAGCATGTACACCTTAGGAAGCACACATACATTTTATGAAACTACACAAACATAAAGAATATGTTTAGTAATAACCACAATAATAACAAACAGACATAAGAAAACATAAATTTACGTGGAAACCCTTTTGGAAGAAAAGCATTGAGAAAGAATGCTTGGATCTATTGTCCAAATCTAGCCTCACAAAATGTTAAAAAGATTTTACAAAATTTGTTGGTACCAACCTATTGGAGATACCAATCCTCACTTCCAAATTTTGAAAGCACCAACCTACTAGAGACAACAATCTCAACAACTAAGCACCGAATTGATAAGAGACAAATCTATTTGTTCAGGAGGCAACATCCTCCTCTACTTTCTTCAATGGATGTTGAATATTTAGCTCTTTTCCAAAAAAATTCTCATTAGAATGATATTAATTTTTTCTTCATTAACTGCACTGCAATCTTCTTTAGAATCATCTACTTGCATAAAAAATAGATATACTTTACTCTACTCTCAAAATGATGGAATGTTTTCATACTTCGCCACTTACGTTAATTTTGAAAATCTTCTCCTTTATATATATGTTTTAAGAACCAAAAATCAATCCAATTAGGACATTGGTTGGCTGGCCATTGAAAAATAATGGCATTGCTAGGTTAGCCAAATAGTTTATCCTTTTTTTCTTAAATAAAATTTTAACTAGATATGTACAAGTCAACTAGTCAGGGGTCAATGGTTTCTCATACTTCATCCGAAAAAGAAAGACAAACCTTCAACCACCATTTGTTGAAGACATTAAACTTTGAATAATTAGACAAATGTTCATGTCGACCAATTAAGGGGTTTCAATTGTGACTATACCACATTCCAAATGATGAAAAATAAAGTAATCAACATGACCAATCATCAAAGAAAAATAACCTTAGAAAATTTTCTATAAAATAAATGAAATTGAGGGTTGGGAGTCAACAATTTATTATATAGCTTATCAATATAGAATTTTCACTAACATTAACCTCATAGTCTGATTGATGACCATTTTGGGGTTAGAGGGTTGAACCTTCACCATAATACATACCAATCATAAAATTTTCAAATATTTATTTTTGAAAAATATTGTCATTGATGTCAAAGGAGTAATGACAAAAATAAATTCAAGAAAATTTAGCATGCTACAATATTCAAAGGAAGGTAATTATCTAGTTATGTCGGTTTTACATCTCAAGTTATGACTAAACTAGGATTTACACTCTTTATGAAATCAATTGAGAGATGTCTATACTACTATGTTGCACTCATTCATGCTAGTGAAATTTTTTTGGAATCTTGAACCCAAAATTCAGGTATGTTACCCAATGAGGCTGTTTTGGAAACCTTGTATGCTCTACTTTCATTAATGTTAAAGGATGATGTCTTGCAATTTGAAGGGAGAATGTGCCCACATATGATTTATCATTTTCTAGCATTCCAAAAGTGGTGCAGGAGCACCTAGGCTATCCTCAAAGCCCTAGTTAGTTTTGGCTTGTAACTGACTCTAACCAAGTCAGTATGTTTTTTCTTAGATCTTAGAAGGTCTTGTTGTTGTGTGTGACTAGGTGAATTAGTGGTTAGTGGTAATTTCATTCTAGTTTAGTTTAGTTTGCTTTTAAGTGTTTAGTCCTTAACATAGGCCTAATTTTGGGAAATGTGGTCTAAATGTGTCATAGACCTCAGCATGGTGAGAAAAATGCCTAAGGAGGATTTTATGGTGTTAATTCATCAAGTTTTATGGGTTAGAGGCCCTAAAAGATAGTTTGCATCATCAATGCAAAAGATGCTCAAAAGTTGTCATGACAACATTTGCAACTTTTGCAAATGTTGCATGCAACTCGACAACTATGGATTCCCCTCATTCTAGGAGTGGGAAATCATTGATAGTGGCCTAAAAATGAGGGAGAGGCATCTTAAGATACTTTTGGCTCATTTCCCGAGGTATAATGATTGTAAGCAAGTTTTTGAAAGTGAATAGAGAAAGTGTTCTGAGATACAGAGTACAGTCGACTTGTTTGAATGTTCTTTAAGTTTTAATGGATTGAAAATATTTATCTATTGGTAGATTCATGTAGTAGGAGTATATTTAAGAATTTTTCTTTTAGTGAGCAAGTAGATTAGTCTTGATTTGGTAGCCTTAGCAAAATTTTTAACTTTTAGGGAATCTATTGGTCCAATTCAGTCTAGTTTTGGTTTTATGGATCCCCCAAGAAATCCATCCATGGGAAACTCAAAAGGTTGGATGAATGTGTTAGGGGATCCTCTGTACAGTGTGAATATTCAAGTAGGAGGTTAGAGGAATCAATTTTTTATTTTTATAGTCATGCCCTAGGCGAGCTACGACTGTCCGGTTAGGTGTATGGCAGAGGAAAAGATGAATGCAAAGACAAGGGTGTGTATGAAACTTCTGAACCAAGTGTGGTCACAGAGTCATTAGGGTCTTATAGATCCCTGGTTACAAGTTTAGAGCTCATCCAATCCATTTGGATAAATTTCTCCATAGAAGTTAGTGGACTGCTTATGAAGAGACAAAATAGGCCTAATAGCCCTACAATTCAGGACATGGGTGTACGGAAGACTTGGGGACCCTAGACCTTGAAAATCCTTTAGGTCTTCAAAAACAATATCAGGATCCTAGATTAGTTTTTGGGGTTGTTTGGGAGATTTAGGAAGAAATCCAGAAAAACCTTCTGGATAGGGCTAATTGGTCAATTAGGCCTAATAGGATCATTTTGAGTGAAGATTTGGAACTTGACTAAATTGGGATTAGAGAACTATTCAAATGGGAATGTATGGATGCAAAATGTGTAAAAAAGTAGTAGACAAGACCCTTGTACAATTTGTGGAGTTGGTATGAAGGGTTTATGTTTGGAATCCTTCAAGCAAGTGTGAAGCATTGAGACAAAACTAGTGGTATTTGTTCTTCAAGGTTAAACACAAGAATAATAACTCTTGGAGAAGAGTTGGAATAGTCTTAGGCTCAGTGTCTTGAGGTTATTGAGATCCTAGAAGAGGGATTGGGATCCTAAGTAGACTGGGGAAAGAAAAGTCCTGTCTAGAACATTTTGTGAGCACACCTTGGGGTTACTTCTATTAGATTGGTATCAGAGCATAGCTTATTAGAATTTTGGTTAATGTTCCAACCAAAAGAATCAGTAGGAGGATCAACAATGGTGACTAATTCTGAGTTAGCTAAGAAGGTAGATGATCAAGAAGTGGAGAATAGGATACTCTAAGACAGATTGGCTCAATTGAAGCAAAAGGTAGATGAAGTTGATGTGAAAGCAGATGAAGTGAAGGATAAGGTTGAAGGGAAAGGCAAGGATATTGCAATTGATGATGAAGTACCTGAAGCTAACCCTATCCTTACTGAGGATCCATTCCTAAAATATTTAAAGGCTATGAGTGGCAAAGCACTAGAAGGATTTCCAATCTTTATTGGAAATATGGATCTAGAGATAGTCCTTGACTGGATAGATGGACTAGAAAACCATTTTGAGTGTGATGGAATCACTGAGGCTCAAAAGGTGAAGGTTGTAAAAGCTAGACTGAGAGGGTCTACACTCACTTGGTGGAAATTCATCCAAGATGAGAGGGAAAAGGAAGGAAAGAGCCCCATTGCTTCATGGAAGGCTATGGTTGCACAAGTTAGAGATGCTTATATCCCCAAGGATTATGAAATCTAATTGCATAAGAGAAGACAAGGTTTGAGGTAGAAGGACCTTGATGTAAAATCCTATACTGAAGAGTTTCAAAGACTTTGCATGAGATCTAGACTTGCATAGGATGAGAAGGTTAAGGTAGCAAGATACCTTAATGGACTAAAGTGGACCATACAAGATGAAATGAGTCTTTTGACTCCAGACACCATTCAAAAGTGCCACAAAATTGCCATCAAAGTTGAAGAGAAGATAAGGAAGAAACAAGACTCTAGTACTACCAGAGGAAGAGGTAGAGGCAGAGACACTAGAGGACATAGAGGTGGATATGGTGGAAGGAGTTCTGAACAAAATAATCAAGGGGAGACTAAATTTGTTGAACAAAAAGAATGAAAATCCAATAGAGGGGGTTCAAATAAAGGAAGGAACTCTAGTGGCAGAGGAAGAAACAACAATCAAGGTAGGGGTAACTACTTTGCTACTATGAAGTGTTACCACTGCAACCAGATGGGACATCTTGCATACATATGTCCATAGAATGGTACTACTTCTCAAGGAAATGATAAGAGGGTGAATTATGTCCAAGAAGATACTAGTGGTGGAAAAAAACACCCTGAGATTCCCTTAGAGTCAGAGGAAGGTGAAAATCTTATGATGAGGAGAACTCTGATTAAGGAGCCAGTAAAAGAAGAGCCTAGTCAGAGGAGGTCACTGTTTAGAGTGAAGTGTAAAATGAAGGGAAAGGTGTGTAGAGTCATTATAGACTTGGGGTCTACTAAAAATATAGTTTCCTAGGAAGCAGTTAGCAAGTTGAAGATGACAAGAATACCCCACACCAATCCTTACAAAGTCACCTAGCTAAACAAAGCGCAACATGTCCTTGTCAATGAACAAGCTTGGGTGGAGTTTTCAATTGGGAGGTATAAGGAAAAATTATTGTGTGATTTTCTACCCATGGACGCATGTCACCTAATCCTAGGTAGACCATGGAAATTTGACAGAAAGGCCATGCATGATGGAGCAAAGAAATCATACTCTTTCAACAAAACAAATGTGACATTCAAAATCCAATCACTAATAGAAGATACATAGATGAAGTCATTTGGCCCCAATTTTCTCATGGTGAGTGAGAAGTAGTTCTTAGAAGCCCTAGAAGAAGGAGAAGGAGTTGGGTTTACATTGGTTTTGAAGCTAAAAGAACAGACTACAGACAAGACAGTCAATAGGATAGATTTTCCAAAAGAAGTGCAGGAGCTACTGCAGAAGTATGAATGATTAGTCGGTGATGGAAAACCATCATCCCTACCACCTAATAGGTCAATAAGCCATAAAATAGACCTAATCCCTAGAGCTACCCTTCCCAATAAGGCTGCATATAAGATGACTCCTCAACAAAATGAGGAGATAGCTAGGCAGATTCAAGAACTACTAAGCCAAGGTCTGATTAGGAAAAGCATTAGACCTTATGCCATACCCACTATCTTAGCCCCTAAACAGGGAGGAACATGGAGGTTATGTACTGAATCCATAGAAATAAATAGAATAACCATTAGGTATAGGTTCCCTTTCCCTAGGATAGAAGACTTATTGGACTGTCTAGGAGGAGCAAGGTATTTTACCAAGATAGACCTAAAGAGTGGTTATCATCAAATCAGGGTAAATGAGGGGGATGAGTGGAAAACAACCTTCAAGACCATAGAAGGACTATATGAGTGGCTTGTAATTCCATTTGGGCTATCCAATGCCCCATCAACATTCATGAGGTTGATGAATGAAGTCCTTAAAGACTATATTGGAAATTTTGTGGTAGTATACTTGGATGATGTAATAATCTATAGTAAGACAAGAGAAGAACATCTCAGACATCTAGAAATGGTTTGCAAGAAGCTACATGAGGAGGAGTTGATGATAAACTTGGAGAAGTGTGAATTCATAAAGCAAGAATTAGTGTATCTTAGATTTTTGTTATCTCAAGGAAACCTAAACATGGATCCTAGCAAAGTGGATGCCATCATCAACTAGCCTACTCCATTAACAAGCACTAAGGTAATAAGTTTTCATGGCTTAGAATAGTACTATAGAAATTTTATCAAACAATTCAGTGCAATTTGTGCTCCTATGCTTGATACTATCAAGGGTAGGATGAAAACCAAATTTGTATGGAATGAACAAGCTAACAATGGGTTTGAGTTGTTAAAGAAAAAGATTTTTACCAAACCAATCCTAATTTTTCTAAGCTTTGAAAATTTATTCACTGTGGAATGTGATGCCAACAATGTAGCCATTGGTGCAGTCTTGAGTCAAGAGGGAAGACATGTGGCCTTCCACTCTGAGAAACTAATTGAAGCTAAGAAGAAATACTATTCTTATGACCTAGAGACGTATGCTCTAGTCCAAGCACTGAGAAAGTGGAGGCATTATTTCCTTCCAAAAGATTTTATATTCTATTCAGACAATCAAGCATTAAGTTTCTTGAACTCTCAAGATAAACTCAGTCACAAGCATATGAAGTGGGTTGAGTACCTACAAGCCTACACCTTCAACATCAAACACAAGAAGGGGTTGCAGAATAAGGTAGCAGATGCCTTAAGTAGAAGAGCCTTGACCATTCAAGAGATTCAACTTTAGAGCATGGGGATAGACAACTTCAAACACCTATATGGTGAAGATGAGGACTTCGCAGGCACTTACAAGGTATGCCAAGAATATAAGAATCACTTTCATAGTCAATTCTCTGAGTATACTTTGCAGAGTGGTCTATTTTTTAAAGGGAGTCAATTATGTGTCCCTAGAGGGTCTATTAGGGAGAATCTAATCTAGGAGAAACACAATGGTGCACTTAGTGGCCATTTTGGTGTTAATAAAACTCAAGAATTAGTTCAAAGATTTTACTTTTGGCCCAACATGAATTTGGATGTTAAGAAATATGTAGAAGGTTGTATTATCTGTTAGAAGGAAAAAGGTACATCTACTAATGTAGGCCTATACCAACCTTTACCCATTCCAAATAGACCATGGGAATGTGTGAGCATGGATTTTGTAGTGGGATTGCCCAAGAAAAAGCAGGGAATGGATAGCATTTATGTTATTGTGGATAGATTTAGAAAGATGGCACACTTTGTACCTTGTAAGACAAAAAATGATGCAAGTCAGATAGCTTCCCTATTTTTCAAGGAGGTAGTTAGAATAGATGGTTTTCCACTGAGCATAGTGTTTGACAGAGACACAAAGTTTATGAGTCATTTTTGGAAGACTCTTTGTCAAAAGTTGGGAACCAACTTGTCTTTTGGATCTGCATACCACCCTTAATTTGATGGCCGAATAGAGGTAGTGAATAGGATTCTTTGAAATATCCTAAGGTGTTTAACTAAGGAGTATGGTCAAACTTGGGACCAACTCATTGGGAAAGCAAAATAAGCCTACAATGACACAGTGAATAGGACTACTAGTAAGTGTCCTTTTGAAATAGTTTATGGCCTTCATCCAAGAGGCAGATATGAACTAAGAGATTTGAAGGATGGATCCAAGGGAAGTGGCTACACAGATGAATTTGCACATTCTATGCAAGAAGTCCATGAGACACTGAGGAAGACACTCATTGAAAATACAGAGAAGCTTAAGAACAAAGTGGATGAGCGGAAAAGAGATGTCTAATTCAAAGTTGGGGATCTAGTGATGGTTCACCTCAACAAGGCAAGATTACAAAAATGAACACCACATAAGCTTCAGATGAGAATAATTGGCCCATGTGTCATATTGGCCAAATATGGAGGAAATGCCTACAAGGTGGAACTTCCAGAGGATATGGGTCTATCTCCAGTGTTTAATGTTGCAGACCTGGTTTTATACAGAGACGCAATCCCAGAAGCATATAAAAGTTTGGCTAAAGTCATATAGGAGGTGGAGGAACTCAACTTGCCATCTGCACCAATCAAGAAGGAAGAACACATACTGGATTCCATAGTCTACAAGAAGACAAGGAAGAAGGAATACCAAGAACACTTATTGAAGTGGCATGGACAAATAGATGCAGATGCAGTTTGGATAAAGGAAATAGAGTTAAAAAATTTGGGCATTGACCTCAACTTACTCAACCCAAGGGTGGGTTGAAGTCTTTTCATTTGGGGAGGATGGTGCAGGAGCACCTAGGCTATCCTCAAAGCCCTAGTTAGTTTTGGCTTGTAAATGACTCTATCCAATTCAGTATGTTTTTGCTTAGACCTTAGAAGGTCTTGTTGTTGTGTGTGACTAGATGAATTAGTTGTTAGTGCTAATTTCATTCTAGTTTAGTTTAGTTTTCTTTTAAGCGTTTAGTCTTTAAAATATGCCTAATTTGGGGAAATGTGGTCTAAATTTGTCAAGACCTCAGCATGGTGAGAAAGATGTCGAAGGAGGATTTGACGGTGTTAATTCATCAAATTGTATGTGTTAAAGGCCCTAAAAGATAGTTTTCATCATCAATGCAAAAGATGCTCAAAAGTTGTCATGACAACATTTGCAACTTTTGCAAATGTTGCATGCAACTCGACAACTTTGGATTCCCCTCATTCTAGGAGTGGTAAATCAATGCTAGTAGCTAAAAATGAGGGAGAGGCATCTTAAGATACTTGTGGCTTATTTCCCAAGGTAGAATGATTGTAAGCAAGTTTTTGAAAGTGAATAGAGCAAGTGTTCTGAGATACAGAGTACAGTCGACTTGTTTGAATGTTATTTATGTTTTAATAGATTGAAAATATTAATCTGTTGGTAGATTCATGTAGTAGGAGTATAGTCAACACCTTTTTTTTTAGTGAGAAATTAGATTAGTGTAGATTTGGTAGCCTTAGGAAATTGTTTAAGTTTTAGGGAGTCTACTGGTCCAGTTCAGTGTAGTTTTGGTTTTATGGCTCCCCCATGAAATCCAACAGTGGGAAACTCAAAAGGTTGGATGAGTGTGTTAGGGGAGCCTCTGTACAATGTGAATATTCAAGTAGGAGGTCAGAGGAATCAATTTTATATTTTTATAGCCATGCCCTAGGTGAGCTATGACTGTTCGATTAGGTGTATGGTAGAGGAAAAGATGAATGCAGAGACAAGGGTGTATATGAAAGTTTTAAACCAAGTGTGGTAACAGAGTCATTAGGGTCTTATAGATCCCTAGTTATGAGTTTGGAGCTCATCCAATCCATTTGGATAAATTTCTCCATAGAAGTCAGTGGACTTCTTGTAGTTGTGAAGAGACAAAATAGGTCTAATAGCCCTACAATTCAGGACATGGGTGTATGGAAGACTTGGGGACCCTAGACCTTGAAAATCCTATAGGTCTTTAAAAAGGGTATCAGGATCCTAGATTTTTTTTTGGGGTTGTTTGGGATATTTAGGAATAAATCCATAAAAACCCTCTGGATAGGGTTAATTGGTCAATTAGGCCTAATAGGATCATTTTGAGTGAAGATTTGGAACTCGACTAAATTGGGATAAGAGACCTATTCAAATTGGAATGTATGGATGTAGAATGTGTATACAAGTAGTTGAAAATACCTTTGTAGCATTCGTGAAGTTGGTATGAAGGGTTTATGTTTGGAATCCTTCAAGCAAGTGTGAAGCATTGAGATAAAACTAGTGGTAGTTTTCCTTCAAGGTTAAACACAAGAATAATAACTCTTGGAGAAGAGTTGGAATAGTCTTAGGCTCAATGTCTTGAGGCTATTGAGATCCTAGAAGAGGAATTGGGATCCTAAGTAGACTGGGGCAAGCAAAGTCCTATCTAGAACATTGTGTGAGTACACCTTGGGGTTACTTCTATCAAAAAGTTGTGTAACAATCAATAATTTTAAATTACCAGATGTATCATGTTACTAGTGAACTTACCAATTTTTTGTTCCAACTCAATGTGGAAATATCTCGTGGCATGTTCCTTCAAAATATTATGTGAGCACTACTACATTTGACCTCATTTTTCTACCAAAACTTTTGACCATCAATTAAAAAGATTTAGGTTGGTTGGATTATAGAAGGAAAACTTTTTTTTTTTTTAATCCATGCCTATGTTAGTCAAAATTTTGACCAATGCCATGTAGGTCAAAATTTTGACGACCACGGGCATAACTTTAAAAAGAAAAAGATTTCGTATCTCATTTCATTGTTTGTTTTTAAGTTGGGAGTGCGCGAAGGAGCTAGAGCCCGCAATTGTTTGAACTATTATTTGGTGAGAGTAAAAGGAGGACTGCCTGCCTGCAAGGGTTGTGACTGTGATTTGGTGTAAAAGGAGGACCACCTGTAAGGATTTCCTTACTCTGCATTTGTTTGGCATTGTTTTATTGGTTACCTACTTAGGGCCTGTGAGCAATGTGCTAGGGCATCATGTATTTGGTATTTGTTGGCACATTTTTAACATTTTTTTACTGGTATTTTTTTTCTTCCGACTTTGTGTGGATTGGAATGTCAAATCTAACTCCATAGGAAGTCTACCTGGAGTCATAGCTTTCAATTACGACCAGTCTGAGATCATTTGGTTGAGAAATCTGAAATAAATCATGTGACAGTCATCTATAGACTATTTTTGACATAAAACTAGGGCAGTCGGCTTTCTATGGACTCTTTTAGACTAGGTGCGACTGTATACACACTATGACTTTAGAAGTGCTTAAAAAGACCACAAATAACAAAGCAACCATAGACTCCTTGCACTCCAAAGAATCCAAACCTTCATCAGTCTTTAATAATGTCTAAAAATGAACAAACCTCAAAGGAATAGGGCTCAGT
>MU226000.1:2393630-2412390 GCA_018584345.1 Thuja plicata
TCAATGTAATTTGTAATTTGTTTCCTTGATCCGACATGTTGGTCGGCATGAAATTGTATGTATTTTGTTAAAGACTTAATGTACACTCGACAAGTTGGTCGCTTGTATGTTCCTCATCTGATGTATCCTGTGACAAATGTATGGAATTGTCGACTTTGCCTTTCGACTTTCGACTTGTTATGCTTAAAAGCTTATGTGGCATACTTGTATGTAAATTCAGTCTTTACGAGGATTAAATAAATACAGAAAGGAAGACACACAGATCAATCCTCTCCACACTCGAAAAAATAAAGAAAATTAACAACAAACTTTCATAATTAATAAATGTTCTAAATTCACAGGTTCGAAACTACAATATCTATGTTTGGCATCACGGAACTTGCATCAAAAAGATTACAAAAACATTCAGAATCTATAATCTAAAGAAAGCACAAATTGATGCACAGATAAATCTGCATTTATTTATATCTTAATGCAACATAGGGTGCACAGACCCAAACATAGACCCAAATCTCCCTGCAGTAAAACAAAAATATAATCACTGATAAAGAAAGCTTCTATCTCCCTTTAGCTTCCCATGTTACTCTTATAAAACAGAAAAATGTCTTCCTCTCCTGTAGCACACAGACCTCCCTCAAAAAAGAAGAACCGAACCCTCTTTTTGTGAAAAGAAATACATTAAATAGTTACACCGGAACATTATTTGGTTCCGTAACTGAATCTTGAAGATCTTTGTAGCTATCCTTTTCGTTTCTCCTTCTGTTTAATATTTTATGAACATTATAATTATAAGACCAATAATTAAGATGTTTATCGAATCAAAAAGGCACATTATCATTGGAGAAGTGACATTCAAAGTAGGAGGAACTGAATGCGGTTGATATAGTCCTCTCTTATATCCCTTCATTCTCAGACAAAAACCACTACACGATTTTGTAGAATCCATCAGTATCGCTGCCATACAATTTAAATTCATTCTCCAAGTCTCTCAACTGGGACAAAGTTGCCAGTTGTCATAACCAATAAATGATCTCTATCTTGACACAAGAACTATAATTTGAATGCCACCATTAACAACACATCTCAAGACTTTTAATTGTCAATCCATATGGAGAAACATTATTTGTGCTAAATACACCAATCCATAGCTAGTAGCTTAAGCACAAAGAGCTGAGCCTATCCAGCAAGAGTTAGTGTCTGTAAAAAGAGAATTTTCCATCACTATATTCTCATAAGATGAGCAATTCGAACACTTGGAACATTGGATCAATAAGACAAAGTTGTGAATCCAAAGTTACGAAGTTCAATGGTTCTTATTGAGCCCACCAGGGTTCAAATCTCGTGAAGACATCTAATAAGAGATGAGGCCGGGATTGTGCCCCAGGTGAATTTGGGGGAATAGGTGCCCCTCAGTCCTTGACTCTCAGCTAAAGAAAACGAACTATTCTCAAAAAAGAAAAAATAAAAAGTTACGAAATGGATCTTTAAAAAGCTCCATTCCTATCGGAGACAATAATGGACCGCAAATGTAGACACAAGATTTAATTCATATGAAGTACATCCTAATACCTTTACCAGCTCGTGTCTCACAAAATCATAATTATAGACATCAAATTTTGCTCGCGCTATTTTGCCAAAGATCTGCAAAAATTAGAGTCTTCCCTTCAAAATTGGGCCCTGTCAAGACAATACCCAATAGAGAAATGACAACACTGCTACCTGTGTATACAACTTTCTCTAGAGCGGGTTCTTCATCTATTTTGAATGACAACAAGACTTTAATGATCAGTTTTACTTTTCCGCAAAGCTAGGAATCATGGTACTTGGAGAGAGTTCATAATGCCATCGCAATGGGAGAAACATAAATGTTAGTCGAGCCTGCATAATGAATCGCGCACACCATTTCGCCCCAAACCAGACCCTCTGTGCTTACTCGTCTCAATTTGTAAATGTATTTTACGTGATGGCATCTCCAAGTATCATTTTGAGGATTAAATCACCTTGAATGCTTCAATTGCTTTTCAACTGTTCATTATGATACCTGATTGCTACCATACTATGCAAAGTTCGTATCATGGATGCTCTCCAACATCTCAAATCTTACCCTCCTATCGCATTCTTGACATTGGCCAGAAACAACCATTGCAGAGTGTATTATCATGATTATTGACAGTGTTAATAATCTATATAGTGTCGAGTTCATCAGATTCATTGTTGGAACTATGTTGGAAAGGGTCGTCGTGGAGCTTGTATTCCATTATCGGGTTTGATTATTTATTTCAAACTTTTAGAAGACCCTGCATGGCCAAGTACATGATGGATTTCAAACTTATTAGATGTCCCTCAATTTGCTCATCAGGTCCATAATCAATTTAAGAACTCTTTTTAATCATAGTTGGGAATTCTGATGGAGTTTGGGATTACATAATATCGCCCGATGATGCATGATGTTGAGTCCCTCAGTGCACTTCAGGCATAAGAAAACTTTTGATTGGTCTATCACATGAACTTTGAATCTTTTGAACCATTTGAACTTGCACTTTGAACCTGTTGAACTCATTGAAGCCATTGAACTGGTTAAAGGGGTTTAATACAGAATTTAACACGCAACTTTAGAAGGAAAATGTTTATAGGGGCATGATATGCAAATAGAGGGGCTTGACTCAAAAAAATTTAAATTGGGGGACCATAAGTGGGCCAACAACTGACTCTGTATAGGGACGTGGACTACAAGGACACAGAGAATTCAGCATGTCTATGGTTAAAACCAGTGCCTAATCCATTGGGTAACAGAGTCGGAAAGAGGCAAAAGACAGGTAGTCGCTTGTAGACAGGGCGGTGGGGAACATGGCAAAACAAAGCAAGCCAAAACTGACGCAACAGAAAGGAAATGCACATCAAAACAGGAAAGATAAAACTGAATTGCAGATATGTACAGGACAGGGAAATCCTACCTTAATGAATCCCAAATATGACTCATGCGAAGCCATAAACCGATTGGGAAAAATAGGACCCGCTACAGAAAAGAGACGCATGCTCATATAGTGCATGCAAATTTAGAGATAACATGCAGATCCAGTGGCGACTTACCATATATATGAAGCCTTATGAAGCCTTTGTATATAATATTACACCCAAAAAGTCATTTCTCATTATATGTCTCTGAGGCCTTTGGAAAACAACCAGCCATACCTTCATGAACTGCTTCAGATAAGAGGGACCAATCATCTTGAAAGAAATCGTATTGTACACCTCGATTCAAATCAATTTTCACTTGACTCAAATGAGAGATACCATCATTGTGATCAAATTACCAATCACAAAATCATTTCTCACCTCATTATTTTTTTTCTCGAGCAATTCAATCAGCACCAATCCAATATATTTATTTTCACCAACTAAGAAACCATCAATAGTCTCGTTCTCAAGAAAACAATTAGTAGCAAAAGTCTTTGTGTATGGTTTTGGAATGTCAACAGTATGAATGTTACCATTTTCCACTTGTATACCATAGTCTAAGAAATCAGATTTAACAACTAAAAGATCTTCCTCTTTTTGTTTGCAGCTTCCTGTAACATCAGATTTAATGCCCACGCGGTGTTCCTCTCTTTGCAATAGGTTTTCAAAGCAATCATTTTCAGAATTATTTCCAAGAATATATACCCCAACTTCATCTATGTTATGAGAAGATAACAAGCTTTCATCAGTTGACTGAGAATCATATAGTTCAAAAAGAGGATTATCTACAACCCTCAAATTTTCATGGTATTCTGTGGGCACATACAATATATTAACTCTGCCCCAATTAATCTAATTTTCAGGTTTTTCCAATTGTTTTTCTATTTTAGATGTTGTTGTATTATTCTTTTCAGAGGCAACGTTAGTCATGATTTCATTTGAACATGCAAGAGAAATATCAGATATCATACATTCATACTGCAATTTATCAACTGAAATAGAAATTGTGCATGCTGCTAATTGTAACCTCTGAGTGTTGCATTCCAAAAGGATGGGGCCATATTTAACAGGAAGAGCTTCTTCTTCTTTCACATAGAGAAAATTATCATAGGGAATACAAGCAGTTTGAGTTGGCCCATCTTTAATTATTTTAATTAAAGTATTCTCACATGCATGCACATCTAATATTCTCTTTTCATCAAGATATTCTAATATGGGCACATTCATACCTTTTTTGATGTTTCCATAATTATAAATGAATCCCTCTATTCCCACCTCAGTTATATGACCATTTTCGTCTGACAATTCTTTTTCTTCAAGAGAAATACATGGCTTCTTTTTATCTATAGCTTGGTGTAAAAAATTATTTCTTGTTGATTTTGCATCAAAGGTATTAATGCTTTCACCACTGCTTGCATTGATTCTTGTTCTCCAAGATAAGATAAATTATAATACATTGGCTCTTTAAATTTTTCTCCGGCATCCTGATAAGTTTCTTGTTTAAAAAATTTTAGTTGATGATATCTTTCATGTACAATTTTAATCAAAACCTCTACCAGAAAAATATTTTGCGAATAATTATGCATGCTCCAAAAGGTGTCCACAGAGAATCAGCATGTCATCGATCATTAGAGAGAAACCATCATTAGGCACATTGGAAAAATAGAAGCACATCCCTCAAACACGTGTCCAACAAGTAACCACACACCTTTTTTCTATTACGTTTGTCGAATGGACAACAATGACCCTTTGTCTCAATCCTTACAAAAGACTTGTGTCATAACGATGAGCTTTTTTGTAATAAATTCTCCTTCCTTTGCCTCAAAATTTTTTTGGACATGACAGGTGTCCCACGAAAAGAAAAGCTCGTTGTGAATACTAAAACACCATTATGCATAAAGAATGATCTCCCATTTGACTTTAAAAAAAGTAAAGCCCAAGTTGGATAATACCACCATGGGAACTACGGTTGTCTATATAATAATATGCATTCACCTAGGAGTAGGAGTCTAAAAGGTTGCATTCTAGTTCTTCTCCCCTCTTTGTCTTGAAGATGTCATCTTTGTTCAAGAACTCCTATTGAAGGTAGATATTTTGTAACCAAGACCTCTTCCTTTTAGGGGTCTCTTCCCACTTATGGGTATCCTTTCATGATTATATATTCCTTGGCTAACAATACTTTTCACTCCTTGTTTTAAGGTGTTGGCATGCAAATGTTGTTTTAAGGATCTCTCCTTTTTGTTGGAAGTAGGTATCCTTGTTCTATTTTTAGTTATGATGCCACCATAGTCCTATGTTTCCATCATAAGGATGGGGCATGCATGTAGCCTCCTTGTACATTATGCAGTTTTATTCATCCCTAAGGAGATTATGTTTTCCTTAGGATTGATCATCTTTTGGTCCTTTAACTAGCCACTTTTGTGGATCCACAAGGAGACTATGATTTCCAAAAGATTGATCCCCTAAGCCGTCTCGTGTGCAAATTCCCTATGCCACCTCATATGGAATTTTCGTAAGTTTCCCCGTGCACAAATTTTTTAAGCCACCCCATGCGCAAATTTTGTAAGCCACCCTGTACACAAAGTTTTGTAAGTTTCCCCATGCACAAAATTTTATAAGCCTCCCTACGCACAAAATTTTCAAGGTAGAATTGACTAGAATATCATAGCCTGCTAAACCATCAATACTCCTTCTCTTTCTCCTTGGGATGAGTGGAACTAGCATAACACAACTCTTTAGCCTTTCTTCTCTTCTCCTTCTCTTCTCTCTCATGGATCACCTAGCAAAACACAAATTTCTAGACTAATGGATTCAAGGTCTCTCTTTCTTTCCATTCTCTCATATATTTGCTAGTGAGTTAGATCATGGAGTGTTATTCATCCTTGGCGTATTCTCTTTCCCTTTCCACATGATCACTTGTGCTCTTGCAATATATTTTCAAGCATGATACTACAGGTTGATACATTAGATTCATCAAGGTCTCTTCAACTAGTTGACTTGGAATATTAGTACGATTTAGGCTTTTATATTTCCTTTATATGTCATTGCATATGGATGTATGAGCTAAGAATCTTTATTTTGGGGCTAGTGTCTTTAAACTTAGTGATGGCTTATCTCTTTGCAGTTTGCCCAATGATCATTTTTCTCTTCTTTCTCTAACTCTCATGTTTCTTTTACTGTGTGCATGAATTTGTCTCATATTCCCACTAAAGTAGGTGCTAAATGTAAGTTATCATAAATTATAAGCACCTAACATGTGTGTATAATTTCATGATTATTTAGCGCCCACCTTAGTGTGTTTTTCATAATCACAATTCATATGGCACTTAATGAACACATAAATTCAAATATAGGTCCTCTATAATTTTAATCTTGTTTAAAATTGAGGTAATCCCTTATTTCTAATTGTGTTCCTCTATTTTTCCTCCAATCACATAATTTATTTCATCACCTAGGCCCTATGTTCCCATTTGTGGCCTTCATGTTTCGTCTCGATCTCAAAACCAGGTGTACCCTTTAATCTGACATCCACTAATTGTTTGGGACTTGTAGTCCTGATCTAGGCTTTGATTCGGTGGAACATAATGCCTAGGGAATTATGTTCTTGCTAACATAACACCTAGGGTTTTGTGTTCCTAGGAACATAACACCTAGCGAATTTTATTCCTCAAAGATTGGGCTCAAATTAGATTCGAGGTCCCATCTTGGTGGTTTAGTGGGATATTTGGACTTACAGCTAGCCTAATTGAGTTTTAACCCCCAAAATATTATTAGAGGTATATAAACACCCTATCTCTCCTCATTTTGGTAACCATGTTTAATATTATCAAGCATTCACATTCATAATCAAGCATTCAAGTTCAAGAAATCAAGGCAATCATTCACGCATCCAAAACCTAGACTTATTATCAAGCATTCAACTAGCTGTCCTTCTCTGTGGATCAAGCTTATTTCCCTAATTGAAGGCTAATTAAAGGGTTTATCTATCAAGGAAGGAGATACATCTACATTAATCCAAGTCTTCTTTCTTCTCTCTTCAATCAAGCATTATGGTGAACTACAATATCCATAGCATAAGGTTTTGTCTTTCATGATTTTCTTTTGGGTTTTTGTGTTAACTTTAAGCTATTACATAAACATATTTCATCACATTCAAAGAAGTATTTCCATTATCAATGTATGATACATTCTATTTTTCACATCTAGCCAAGCTTATATATGACAACACACTTTCATTTCATTTCAAGGTTGATTCTAGATAGGGGTTTGAGAGGCAAACTCCTCTATCCAACCTTCTCCTTTGCTTTTATGTGTGCATATATAGGTAGCGCGACTATTGAGACTTGATATAGATCATACATTTTCTATCAAGAGATCTGCAACTAGATTCGGGCAAAACCCCTCAGAATAAAACACCCCAAGCTTCTTGTTCCTAATGAATTTCCTTCAAATTCAATTTGCAAGTCAATATATAGTTCTCAATTTTTCGTTTCGAGCCATTGGACCTTATTGTTTATTTTTTCATCATATCATCTTTTCCAAAACTGTCTATATTTTCTTATTTAGCCTTTTGTTCTACACCATCATATCATATCATACCTATCCATTTATATATCACAATCAATGAAGGATCATTGAACCACTTCGAGCTTAAGTCCTACTTGAGCCTATTGGGACATTTCCCTTTGGATTGTGCATTAGGAAAAGGGGACCTATATTACACCTACCTAACCTATTTTTTTTATTGTACACATGCATACCACAATATAGTGATTTATGTGGGGAAAACGCTTTCAGGAGAAAACCCTACACTCCAAAAGCCACCCAATACATTATTCAAAAATCAACAACATATTACAATATACTTGCAAAGAAAAGTTCTCTTAGGAGTATCTCTAACTCGAGATTTGTAGGTAACTAAATAGCTATAAGATTCTTACACACACCATCCATCCTAGGCACCTAATATATAGTAGATCTACAATGCATGAAAGTGTCAAACGATATTACAAATCCATGGACTAAAAACCACTTATAAAGTGATGCACATCTTATCTCTAATAAATATGTCTTATGATGTGTCGACACACACACCAACACGTGTAACTCCCTTTTACAATTCTATGTGTTTAACACGTTTTTACATTTCCTATTTCAGGAGACTCAACTTCTGAAGACCATAAATTTTGAACCAGGTGTCTGATTTATGTACCATTTGAAGTACTATAAATCTCACGACATGATCTATCACCTAGTAAACAACCACATCATTTACCCACATTTTCAAGCTATTTCGAAGCTTGTAAATCCTTCAAAATTGTCAAAAAAAATTGGAAATTTATAAAAATGGAAACTTTAATATCTTCAAAATGGGACATGATCTTATAATGAAAACTTATGAGCATGCTTATCCATCCCATCCAAATCTTCAAGGAAAGAATAGGGAAAATTCAAATAAAAAAAAAACTTACTAAAATTTGTAATCACATGTAAATGAAAGGTTGAGACACGTTCTCCTAAGACAAAGGATGCATCAAGTATTATTTCATAAATTCAAAAGATTTTTTACTAACCCTTAGTCCACTCAATTTTAGTATCTTTAATGATTTAATGAAACATAAAGTTTGATTACATAGTAGAAAGATAAATTAATTAATGGTCTATATCTTACCCTATAAAAGTTATGAAGTTATGCTATATTATAATGTGGACACAAAATAAATTCTAAAATCAATATTTTTCATGTCTACCACAATGCCTCATCTTGATACAACATCAAATATACATTTCTTAGTGTTTATACAAATTTTATACTATCTCAACCTTTTAGAAATAGTCTATACATATCTAATATTATCTATCATTTTTCTTAGATTATCCTAAAATGTCGTTCACACAACCTTATGAAATATTGTACATTAAATAATGGAAAAAGTGTGTTATAGCCCTTTGATAAGTAATACTAGCATTTTTAAGTCCAAAAGGCATAGTCACGTAAAAAAATCCCCCACCATATATCAAAAGAAATTTTAAATCGATCTTAGATAATTATAAGAAAACAAGTATATCTTATAATCCACTCATAAATAATAGCAGCTCATGTTCAATAGTAGAATCAACAATTCTAGCAATAAATTTAATAATTAAAAATCATCTTTGAGGGAAGCTTATTAATGTTCCCACATTTTTTAATATATAGATTTTCTTATAAAATTTAGCTAAAATTAATATATGAAGAATATTTTAAGAATAATCAATCGATAATTAATATATTTAGAATATATTAAGAATAATCAATTTATTAATGAAGCTATCTTTTAACAATTTATCTACCCCTTAACAATAAAGAAATATTTGGATGCATATTTCTAATTTTATATTTTAGTAGTTTACCATCTATACTAATAACAATATTATGCTTAAATAAATAAATAGAAATTCTAGACATATCCTAAGATAATCATGTAAACAATTCATTATAATCATGACATAATGTAGAATAACTATTTGCTCATAATAAAATAAACATTTACTAATGTTCAACAGTTTTCCTTTATAAGTTATATCTGTCATAACATAAAAAAGTATTACCCATTGCAAGAGTGCTTTGATCTTAAATAAAGGATATAATAAGTAGACAATCAAGTAATTTTAAAAATCACCTATTTAAGGATACTTTTCGCTAAAATGGAACGAAGCATCAAGAGCATACAAGTGTTTTTATCATGGTGAAACAAAGTTAAACGCTCATAAAAAATTCATATATTTAGAAATAGATTCATCAATAGAAATTTAATTTAAATTAGAATAATAATTAAGTAAATATGGGTTAGCCAATTTATGGTGTACCAATCATAAATATATCTTATGAAGAAATGTACATTTTGACTAAAATTGTACTTTCAATTTATCTTTTATGTTCTTATCCATATTGTGAGTATAGCCCAGTCATTTTATGTTATGATGTTGTGATGGCTCAATAGATTCTGAAACGCCATATTCGTGAAACCTAAACCTTTATTATAATACTTATCAAGTATTTTAAGATTTTTTCATATTAGTGATGTACAATATGATAAAGTACATAATCATTAGAGTCCACCTTAAATACACTAGCACAAGTGTGTGCATCCTTAAGAACATATTATATAATACCATTATATGGGAATTAAGGTGTTTTCCCATATGTGTGAAGACATGTAAAGAGGCATAAATTTAATAATCATTAACATTTACATTATATTCCTTTACATAAGGTATAATATAATGTACTCTAATAAGTCAAGATGAAAATAAAGTTGATGTGAAGATGGATATCCATGCTATTTCTCTAATTTATGATAAAATTCAAATTTTTATTGAATATAGAGGGTATTATTCTCTTGGCATGTATCCAAGGATTCCCCTCAAGGATATTATACACTAATTTCCTAAGCATCAAATGGAATATTGTATTAGCTATAAATGACACAAGCATGAGGGATAAACTAATGATGTCATGTGATTGTAAACCCATATTATCAAATCTTTTAATAATGACCACTAATTTCTATAAATTTAAATTGAATTAAATTAAATTAATTAAAAAATTATTTACTATAAATATTTAAACCCCATTCATTATCCACTAGAGATTTAGATGTTACATTCTCCAAATTCAACCACAAATTATCCTAAATATTTATAAATCTCTATAACACCAATATGAAATCTTAAAAACATTATTACAAATGGGCTCTGGAATGGTAGGTACCCTGGGAAACCAACATTTTATGATGTGACAAATTTGTCTATGGTCTTCTTCAACGTGTATATATATGTAAGCATTAGATTTGTAAGAGAAATTCACATGCGGCTTTTGCTATATAGATGAATAAAATTGATCATTTTGTAAGTTTCTTATCTACTTAAAGTAGAGGAGGTAGAACTAGATCAATAGATAATAAATTTGGTTGAGTTAATAGTTTTTTATTTTCTAATCATTCTTTAGTAAGTATGGCTCATTGAATTATGACCCCGAGAAGTAGCAACAATATTTTTTAATTCTCTAATCATTCTTTGATAAGTATGCCTCATTGAATTATGACCCTAAGAAGTAGAAACAATAGTTTTAATTCTGTAACAATTCTTTAATAAGTATGTCTCATTGAATCATGACCCTGGGAAGTAGATGTTGCAAGAAAAGTAAGAGGGATTTGCTAAGGTGAATCAAGTAGAGCATCTACTATAAGAGAGGAGAAGATGAGGGTAAAGAAGGAACCATACCTTATAATAGGTCTAACAATAAAGATCCCATGAACTTCAAGGAAGGAGAAGCAAAGCATAAAAAGAAATAACATCATAAAAAATATATAATATATGTTGAAGAACAAAATAAAGTTGCAAGAGTTGATCTAAGCCATATACAATTATATAAAGAAAATAAACAATTCTATGATAACACATAAGATCTCACACACACAACACACATAAGATGTGATCTAACATTATAATAAAAGGAGCACAATGGCACAAAGACACTTTGTATGATATGGAAACAAACATTAGAGATAGTTCTAACTTTTCGATAAAGAAAGACTTCACAAAAAACTCATTGTCTCTTGATAAAGATTCATAATCAAAGAGGTGACATTAAGATTCATAATCGAAAAGCTGATATTAAGAAGAGAAGAACATTTGGATGACTTAAAATGTGATTAAAATTCCTGCAATTCAATTAAAAGGTGAGCTTACTATATAAGAACATGGGCATAAATGATGTCTATGATATATTCAGATGGCCAATAGGAGGCCTGGCATGGCCTCTTGGTCCGACAGAGGAAGGGCACTCTGCCAGACGGGGAAACACAGACTGGATTTAAACTCCGTGACAATTAAAGAGGTGTTGAAATACTCCCGGAGCTGGGTAACAATCCCATTCTCCACAGTCCAGACGTGAACCCAGTAGAGGGACTCGTCCTCGCGACCTTCCACGAACACTTTGCTGTCCACAGGGGTGGCGGACAGGGGGCTAAACAAAAGGCGCTTACGGAGGGATCGGCCGGTGAGAAAGCGCATCAAATTCTGACAGTTGGGCGGTCCATGGAACCACCACTCCAAATCGGGGGCCAAAATCCTCTGCACCCTTTTGCCCTTGCCCAAGCTTAACCCATCGTACAGCTCGCTAACCAGCGCTCCATTCTTCTTTTCTTCTTCTGTGCTTGAGCGAGCCAGTTTCAACGTCGGGGGTTCGAATCTCGCAATGCACAAATAAATGTTTTGGTGAATTGCAGTCTACAGGTATTTATACAGGAGGGGGAGGTAAGCCAAAAGCGAAGGAAAATGTCGGCGGGGCCCACCGTGACATAGGTGGAATGCATGCGGAACGAATTGTCGCTCTCTCGTTTGTTGAGAAAGAGAGAGGACGTTGTCTGTCCATGTCACTCTTTCGGTGCCACGTCACCTTTTTCGTTTACAGAAAAATAAGATATGAGTGTGAATGAAGAAAATTAAATAAAAGCATTATACTTGGCTTGGGATTCAAACGAGCACGTAAGCTAAGATGTTTTTGGCGTTGTCATCAACATAAAGTTGTCACCCGCGTGATAGATGAAATCCTATTTGTTGTCTTTTGCCTTAATAATTTGCAACACTGTTGGTAATGGAATCCTCCTCAAAATGGACAAAATAGGTAATATTCCATAGAGTTAAGATAATGGGATAGTAAGTTTATAGTTAAGCAAATGTGATAGTAAGTTTTGTCTTTACTTGGCTTCATAATTTGTCTTGGGTTGATTTCTAATATTATGGGCAAATTTTACCTTCAACAAATATAATCCATAAGTTCTTAATGTGATTCTTGTCGAGTTGTCGTTTTAGTTAGTGCATAGAAGGTTAGCTCTTCTAGACTGAAGTAAATGAGAGTAATAGAGGTGGAGGCTTTGAGCCCTAAAAGCATCTGTGTGTCACTCGGGATCGCGACTTATTGTATCGACAACAACAAAGTCGATAAAATGGGCAATATTCCATGCAATTAAGCAAATGTCGTAAGTTTTATCTTGGATTGGCTTCATAATTTATTTCGGTTGACATTCAACACTATTGGCCAACTTTACCTTCAACATTTATATAACTTACAAGTTCTTCTTAATGAGATCCTTCTCAAAGTCAACATAATGCACAATATTCTATATAGTTAAGCAAATAGTGTATTAAGTTTTGTCTTCACTTGGCTTCATTGTTTCTTTGGATTGACTTCCAACACTATTGGCCAATTTTACCTTCAACAAATATAACCGACAAGTTCTTCTTAATGAGATCCTTGTCAAAGCCGACAAAATGTGCAATATTCCTTATAGTTAAGGAAATGGGGCAAATAAGTTTTGTGTATTTGATATGAGGGGAAATAATATGGTTAAGTGTATTTGAGCTAAAATTAATTGGGATGGGGAGTCTTTGCAAAAGTCTCAATGCTTCACTTCTATGATAAGTAATGTTTAAATGTAAAGTTTTAAGTGGTATTGTATTGTTTAACATCAACAAATATAACCCACAAACTCAAAGTCAACAAAATGCGCAATATTCCATATAGTTAAGGCAATGGGTGGCAAGTTTTGTGTATTTGATATGAGAAGAAATTATATGATTAACTTTATTTGAGCTAGAATATTTGGAATGTGGAGTCTTTCGAGAAGTCTCAACGCTTCACTTCTATTATTGAAGTATCATTTAAATGCAATGAGTTTTTAAGTGATATCATATTGTTTGACTTACAACGCTATTGGCCAACTTTACCTTTAGCAAATATAACCCACAAGCTCTTCTTGATGGGATCCTTGTCAAAGTTGACAAAATGGACAATATTTTGTATAGTTAAGGCAATGGGGTACTAAGTTTTGTGTATTTGATATGAGGGGATATTATATGGTTAAGTGTATTTGAGCTAGAATTAATTGGGATGGGGAGTCTTGTGAGAATTCTCAGTGCTTCTATGATAAGTATCATTTAAATGCAAATAGTTGTAAGTGGAATCATATTGCTTGACTTCCAACAGTATTGGCTAGCTTTACCTTCAACAAATATAACCCTCAAGCTCTTCTTAATGGGATCCTTGTCAAAGTCAACAAAATGGGCAATATTTGATATACTTTAGAAAATGGGATAGTAAAAGTTTTGTGTATTTGATACGAGGGGAAATTATATGGTTAAGTGCATTTGAGCTAGAAGCAATTGGGATGGGGAGTCTTTTGAAAAATCTCAATGCTTTACTTCTATGAAAAGTATCAATTAAATGCAATGAGTTTTAAGTGGAATCATATTATTTGACTTCCAAATATATTGGCCAACTTGACCTTCAACAAATATAACCCGCAAGCTCTTCTTAATGGGATCCTTGTCAAAGTCAACAAAATAGACAATAATCCACATAGTTAAGGCAATGGAGTAGTAATTTTTTTGTATTTGATATAAGCGGAATTTAAATATTGTTAAGTGTATTTGAGCTTAGAATTAATTGGGACTAGGAGTCTTCCGTGAAGTCTCAATGCTTCACTTCTATGTAAGTATCATTTAAATATTATGAGTTTTTAGTGGGATCATGTATTCTTTGGCTTCCAACACTATTTGCAAACTTTACCTTCAGAAAATATAACCTACAAGCTCTTCTTAATGGGATCCTTGTCAAAGTCGACAAAATATCTACAATATTTCATATAGTTAAGGCAATGGGGTAGTAAACTTTGCGTAGTTGATATGACGGAAATTATATGGTTAAGTGTACTTGAGTTGGAACTAATTTGAGATGAAGAATATTTGCATAAGTCTCAAGGCTTCACTCCTATGATAAGTATCATTTAAATGCAATGACTTTTAAGTGGAATCATTCATGCTCGTGAAAGATGGGTTCTTGTGGAACATTATTTATAAACTATAGGTCAATGAATCTGATTCAAAAATTATATAGTTAAATAATAATAAAACATCACATAATATATCACATGTGGCAATCACCTATATATTGATTACAATTGTTTCATATTTGTCTATTGCAAGAAAAATCAAACTTTGTTCAATTGAGATACAAGCTAATTATCATAAAAATAAATTTTCCTTAAGATCAATCTAAGTATATCAAGTAAGATGCATTAATAAAAGTTAAAATCAACTTAGATTGGATAATTATGAATTATGAGAGTGGTAATTAAAATATTAAATGTTAAGTTTGAAAGTTAAATGTGAAGCGATAAACTTACTTAGATTTAAGATAACAAAGAAGAAACAACTCTAATATTGCATGGATTTGGAAATGAAAATATTTTCTCTCAATTGTAATTGTAATATTTGGCTATGGAGATAGTCACGCAAGATATAGAGGCCTAATGGAAAGCACAAGAACAAGAGAAGATCAATATGACTAGAATAAATTGTATTCTCATCAAGAATGCAATAGAATGGACTCAATGGAATTAGATCAAATTAACATAATTAAATTATACATAGGAGACCCCTTGGTTAAATGGATGAATATGAAACATAGGAAGGCATTAGATTATGACAAGCGTCTTAATCTTATGACATGATACATGAAGAAATAGCTTATCACCTACCTAAGGTAGAAAAGTGAGTGTGACACGTCTAGTACTAAAGGCGGATCACCCACCTAAGGTGGAAAAGTGATAAAGGGATAAGCCAACAAAATGTGGAAGTCGCACTTTAGTTGAAAATTTAATAATGTGATATTACCACCCAAAGTGGGAATGTTCTTATGTGGTCCCTAAGTAAAGTTAAGTACATGTGTGTTTAGAACCTAGGATAAGAACTTACTAGGTACAACACTTAAACACATCAACAATAATTTCTACCTTGGAATAAAAATAATCTATTAACTCTATGGTATCTATTAAATTGATAGATCTGGGTCTTTTTTGTAGCCTTGTATTTGAACTATGACCCAAACAAATGATATTATTGATTATGAGCCCTTAATTTCTAATTCTTCTTTCAAACCAAGGACTAGTGGTGGTTTAAAACACCCAGGGAAGGTTAGTAGATCACTACCTGGTCAAGTTGGCCTATGTTGACCCCTTGATTGGATGAACTTTACAAGCTTAAAAATTATCAAGGACAATATTAATAAAAAAATAAAAATGTTCTTGATTATGACTATGCATTCTTAAATTCCATTTAGGTTCATTTAATGGAAGTGTTCCTAACATCTTTCTTCTTCAAACATGAGCAATTATTGGCCCTATAATTGGATATAAAATTAGTGGATTAAAATATAAGGATATAACAATAGATTATGTGAAATACATAGTAGTTTGACTCATGGTTGGAAAGATATGGATGGGAGTTAGGCTAGATTTTGAATTTAAAATTTATAGAAAAGCTCCTAGGCGACATTCCAAATAAAGGACCTCGGTTTTTCCAACCACTTTATGCTTTGTTGTCCCCTCTATTTTCACCAAGAATAACTTCCACTCCACATAGTATTCCTAAAATTAATCTAATCTTGTTGAAATTTTTTCCTAGATGCCTGGAACTACTCAAGCTACTATCACAACTATATTTGGTTGTTAGAGTCAACAAACTATCCTAAATGCTCTCAACCTACTAGTTACTAATCTTCACTTCTTCAAACTTTACCACTTTACTCAATTAAGTTTATAGGACATGTGGGAAAGGGATGGAAATGGTTAAAGGTATCCTAGGAGTGTAGGAGATCTTCGAGGCTTCTATTTGATACATATCATGCCAATAATATGATTATATTTAGTCCCTGGGACCATATTTTCATCATTCTCCTATCATAGTCATGATTTTTTTAGTACTTTTTGACACTTCTTTATCATACACTGGATGCTTCATGGTGCTTACTATAATCATATAGAACTTGTATGGCATCATAGGGATTGTCTCTTACATAGTGTTCCTTAGAAGGCTTGGTGATGCAGGAGCTTCAGCGGGCCATAACTTTTGACTCGGATGTGGGTTTTGGCTGAAATTTTACAGGCAGATTCGTGAGCTAGAGTTGATGGAAATTCCAACTAAGCTAGCTTTGTTGGTGACCATTTCGACCATTTTTTGGGAGCCTGAAATTTCATCTTGACCTCCAAAATTGGCTTTTTCTTCTTCTTTCCAGTTTTTTGAGTTTTGTTTTTGTAATAAATCCGAAATCATGTTTCTAATTTCATGCATTAGTTGGCAATTCGACTTGCCTTAGTTGGGAGCTTTTCTTGGGAAAAATCAGGATTCATAGGATGAGTTTTTAAAATTACCAAAAATGGAAAAAAAAAAATCCCGAAAACCTGCCAAATATGGTAATTTTCAGAATTGTATTACTTGTAGGAGTTTTATTTTATTGTAGAGGCAGAGTAAGTTGGAGAAGTTAATGAAGAATTTGAATTCTGTAACATTTTGTTGTGTATCTTCTGAATAATTTCTGTTAATGGTATTTGGGCTACATCACTTGGTTATGTTACCTTGACTACCCATCAATATGTCTACCATATCTCTTTGGTTTACACATTTCATAATTGGTATGACTTATAAAGATATGCCTTTTAGGAGACTCTACCATCCATAACTACACTACCCTATTCTATTTTGCCCATTTTCCACTACCAAATATCGTGTTAACTTTGAAGATAACTAATTGTCCCTTGATTCAACTACTCTGTTGTAGGTCTCCAAGGAATATATTGGCATGTTGTTCATAGTATTCTATCATGTTCTTGTTATTTATTTCCATCTATCATTTTTTATTTGCAAACCACGTGTCTATATTTTTTTAAGATGATCTTCTCACTTTGTTTTTCCATATTTCAATATTTGGGAATGTCATGTACCATAACTATTTGTGTTTTCATAAGTAAATTATCACTATGGAACTGACTTAGATATTCTCATGCTTGAAACTTGACATGTCAAGACTAACTTGTGAGTCTTTTTAGCACAATTAACATCTCAAATTTAACTATCTCTCTTGGGACCATGCTATGCCTTGTCCTCCATATCTTATTGACTCAACATGACCTAGTTTACTAGCATTAAGGGAATCTCTTTTTGCCACATTTTAGCATGAAGCATACATTGTCTCAATTTATCCTCTCAAGTTCTATAGTATGTTATCTATTTATGTAATTCAGCTCCCATTAGCTCAATCTATCCCCTTTATGTTAGATTTGTCATCAGGCATTATCATATTGTTTGACTAAGCAACATGAATAGTATCTTTATTTGTTATTCATTTATTGAAATTCTTTAAAACTCATCCTTACTATTGGACTATTCTTTACCTTTCTTCATCTTAGTCTATTGTCATTAAAAATATTGTTGATGGTTGTAGCTTCGATCAGATAAAATTGTTATTATATTTATATTATAAGAAAAGATCAAATCATTTACATGTACACATATCAATATATATAATAATATTAGATATATATTGATATATATACATATATCCATATTTAATAATATTTGATCTCTTCATATAACACTAATATTATTGATCGATTAAAAATCAAATAATAAAATATACTATCTAAATATCTATTGATTCATTGAGGGATAAATATGTATATCGACCGATTAATATCAGTCATATTCAACTACCATATTAAAGATTTAAAATACCGATCAATATTAGTTATAAAATAAATACATTGGAATCTGTCACTAATGTACCGATTTGTATCGGTCAAAGGCAAGACTATTATACCAATCGGTATTGGTTATCACATGGAAAATTAATATAAAGTTTTGTTATGCAACGGTGATTTAATAAAGAGACATGTAAATAGAGCGACATGTCTCCTTGTGG
>MU226000.1:2424592-2472127 GCA_018584345.1 Thuja plicata
CATATATCCATATTTAATAATATTTGATCTCTTCATATAATACTAATATTATTGATCGATTAAAAATCAAATAATAAAATATACTATCTAAATGTCTATTGATTCATTGAGGGATAAATATGTATATTGACCGATTAATATCGGTCATATTCAACTACCATATTAAAGATTTAAAATACCGATCAATATCAGTTATAAAATAAATACATTGGAATCGGTCACTAATGTACCGATTTGTATCGGTCAAAGGCAAGACTATTATACCAATCTGTGTTGGTTATCACATAGAAAATTAATATAAAGTTTTGTTATGCAACGGTGATTTAATAAAGAGACATGTAAATAGAGCGACATGTCTCCTCGTGGAGACATGTCTCTCTATTCACATATCTCTCATATATATATATATATATATATATAACTTTATGAATTGAATAAAGACAAGTATATAAGGAATTTACAGTACAAGTCTCAGTCATAAAATCAACATAATATTGATGTTAATATATTCATATATATATGTTATTATATATATAATAAATATATATTTATATACTGTGATTAAATATATTATATATATTGATATTACATAAAGATATTTTAAAAGTTATATATTGTGATCTAAACTTAACAAATATAACTCTGGACTCTTAATTATGTTTTATAAAAATATACACAAGTCCATGCTATGGAATACCCATTTTCATTATGACAATAAACATAACTACAAGTATACTGGCTTTTGTATATTGTCCCTCTTATCTTTCTATAATCTAGTACAATCCACAATAGTGATTCCCACTTGTTATACAAATCAAGATCTATGAAATTAGTATTTTGCACAAGATCTTCACTTTTGACACTTATAGAAACTAAACCTTTAAAGATTCAAAAATGATGCAAACTATTGATTTGTGAGATTTCTTGTGTAGATGCTAATTATATATTAAAAGTATATATGAACATTGTGAATATTTTTGTTTAACTTTTATTAACTTATTTTTTATAGTAGTAAACATTCTTCAAAAGTGGTGTTTATGTTGTCATGCATAAATTTTTATAGAAATAAAACTCTAGTTTTTAAAATATAGATTTGTAACATCAATATCTATTTTATGGATAATTTGGAGAGAGGTTATGTTGTGCATAACTTATTTTTGTATATACTTGAATTAACATTTTTTTCTTGAAATGAAGATATCAATACTTAGGAAACATATATTTTTTAGAATTTTTTCTCTATTTCTCTAATTTTCATCATATCTAAAACAAAGGCTTTAATGCTCAGTAGAAAAATCCACATTCACAAAAAATAAAATAAATAAATATAGTAATGTAATTATTTATGTTCAAAATTATATTTTTTGGAAAGCTTATATAAGTGCTACATATATTTAAAAAAATATAATTAATAAACGAAATCATTTTTTGTCCCAAAAGTTAAAGTAAAATGGTTTTTGTTACCATTTTGATAGGTGCAAAGGAGACTTTATTGTAGGTATGATTTAATACTAAGAGGGTTTTATCCAAGGGATTTTGATCAATGAGTGTTTGATCCAGCTGTAACATAAGAAATAGGGATAGGGTATGATCTTATTTCTTTTGCCACATTCGGAAGGAAGATGGATCACTAGGCTTAAGAAGATTCAAGTGTTGAATGGGTGCAATAATCCTTTACTTAAATTGAAAATGGAGATGTAACAATTAATGTGGATATGCAAGATTTAGGACACAATAGGAAAGGAGTTTACTTTTAGTATACACAAACTGAAAGAAATCAAACAAAAAAATACTACTATTGGAAACAAAACTCTAAGATAGAAAATAACCAGCAGATCCAATTTGGAGGGAAGTGGGAGGGAACAAGTCATCTGGGACAGCCTTTTCCTAGAAATTTTGACTGTTTTCAATCTCAAATTGTAGCCAAGTTCTTGTACTTTCCCAAATCTGGTCACAAAATCAGTGCCACATATTCTTACACACAAAAAAGAGGGAAATTATTGGGTAGAAATGGGTTTTCCTTAATAAACCCCTAGTTTGGAATCAACCTTGAAATTGAAATGAGAAATACTTGAATTGAAAGTGTGATGGTACAAAGTAGAGGCTAGATCAAAAACATAAAGTGTCTCATACCTTGATGGTGCAATGCTTCTTTGAATGTGATCACAAGTGTTGATGTAGTAACTTGACTCCACACAAAAACCTAAGAGGAAATCATGAAAGACATGCCTTGCACAATGATTGTTGTAGTACGCCACAATGATTGATATGGAGAAGGAGAATGACTTGAATGCTTGAATGGATGGTTGAGATATGGTCTTCTTCCTTAATTTTGGACTCCTCTACTTGACCTTCAATGAGGGAGAGAAGCTTGCTACAATAGAGAAGAATGCCTGGGAAATGCCTTGGATACTTGAGATGATTGAAGATTTTGAAATTCTCTTAAGGTTATTTTGTTGCTTGCTTATGGATGCTTGTTGTCATGAATACTTCCTTACCAAAATGGGGAGAGGTAGGTTTCTTATATATCCCTCACAAGCATTTTGGAGCTCAAAACTGGAAGGAAGCCATTGGGAATTTGAATTTTGCGCTCAACCGTTGACCGAGTCATTCGGGACAACTTGGTCCCATGACCAAGCCTTTTGGGATGACTTGGTCCCACCAAAAGGCCTCAAATTTTGGACTAGAGGTCCCAACGGGAGAGGGGATAGTGAAGTGATAAGTAGAATCAGGGCTGGAGTACTAGAAATTACTGCAATAGCCCATACATGCTAAAATGTGGCCAAGGTAAATGAGGAATTACATAGTGATGTATTCTAGGATGGTACACTAACCCTCTTCACTTAAAATCCTTCAAATGAAACCTCTTAAGGCTTAAGTAATTATAATTTCTAAACAAATTGTGATTTTAGGAAAAATCATGATGTCCATTTCTTTCTACTATTCATTATAAAGACCTTTATCCCTTCTTTATTAGCTACTTCATCATAAGGATCATCATATACCATCATAGGGATTATCATAATCCATTAATATAGACATTTAGCAGATAAATTGATACTATCATCCTATTTTCCACTCTCTTTGAAAACCCATGGAACTCTCTTCAAGTAGACACTAAGTGTCAATGAAGCATACAAAGAAAAGATGAATGGTTTCAAGAGAAGACAATATTAGAGCAAGACAATTCAAAGATTGGGACATAAGGAACCACTTCACAGTTTCATGTATCATAGCAAGAAATAGTTATGACATATGAAAAAAGTGTTGTTTAATGCATTGTTGTAGAAGAAAGCAAACAAACCCAGTGAAAACCCATATTCATGCATGAATGGTAGTCTTTCTAATGTTGTGAAAGCCAAATGTTCAATGTAGTAGTCATAATAGCCTTTGCAAGCATTTGGACAAAGCAATGAATATTAAATTAAAGATACAAAGAGAGGGAAGAATAATGCATTGAGTAAGTGCATCAATTTCAGCGATACGGGAGGTAGTTTTGGACTCTCAAGTGTCTTTTGAAATGTGTAAAAGGTGCCTATTGGGTAGATGTGCATTCAAATATATGTTTCAAGCCTTAATCACTCATTATCGAGCAGTTAGAGAGTACTTTATTGCCCAAAATTTGTTTAATCTGATTCCAAGTAGTCTAGAAGTGGAGGGGGTAAAATCAATTGTTGCTACATAAGGAGAGCATCTAGAGGGAGATGGGTGAGCTATTCATAATTAGGGAGACAGTTTTAACTCCTTTCTCTTTGTTATTCCTTCTGGTAGTTTAATAGCTCTAGTCCATACCATCACACCAGAATCATTTCAAATTATGAACCTTGTTTGTGATAAACCTAGGTTTCCACATGATGCTTTGTCAAAGTTTAGTTTTATTCTCCTGGTGGGTGGGAGATTCTAGATTGTGCTTTAGCTCTCTTAGATGTTTCTTTGGTAAAGTTGTATTTTGGTTTAATGAGATGAGGTCATATTTCTTTATCTCAGGATCAAAAGTGTTTGCATTGGCCTTGCATTACCTTACGGGCCCTTAGTGTTCAAATATCCACTTATCCCAATTTCAATTTTATTGACGTTTATGTCAATTGTGGAATCCTTTTCCTTAAAGATCCTTTCAGTGTGTTCTTTCCATCGAAGCCAAATAATTTGTGTTGGGACTTCTATCCATTAGCCCTCCTACAAGTTGCCTTTATAAATACCAAACCATGCCAAGAAGAGGTTCATAAGGTCATTTTGTAGTGGTGTGTTCCATCCAAGTTTTTGACAAAAGTATGTCCAACAATGTTGTGCCACTTTACATTGCATAGGTAAATGATCAGTTGTTTCTTTTTGTTCTTCACATAATGAGCATCTATGAGGGCTCACAATTCCAATACTCTATACTCTATCTCCAATTAGGATTTTGTTGTGCAATGTGATCCATGCAAAGGTGTCCACTTTTGGGAGTACAAATTTGCACCAACATAATTTTTTGGGCCATTTTCTTGTAGCAGTATCAGATTTGGCAAATGTCTCGACTAATTGGGCCGACCATTTTGACATCTTCCCACTAATGGTGAGGTATGATGTTTGTGTAAATGATGGTGAAATAGTCACACACATTTTCTCCATACACTTGAGAAGTGCTTAGTATGGCATTTGGTAAGTTTTTCCTAGAATTTAATGGCCATGTCCATTCTAGGAATCATGCTCGAAGGAGGCATCTTGACCATTTTTTATTCTCCGAGTTAAGTGGTTTGTCATGATATTCCTTACTCTTTGTGATAAAGTTCCAAATGGCAGATCTATAGGGGGTTGGCGATTCATAATATTCGATTAGGATCCTTAGAATCTAAGTATTTAGCTTGCAAAAGTCTACTCCATAATGCATTGATATTTTTAAAGATTCGCCATGTAATCTTAGCCCCGGTACTAAGTTTTAGAGGAGGAGATCCTCTGCAAATCGGGGGCCAAAATCCTCTGCACCCTTTTGCCCACGCCCAAGCTTACCCACCGTACAGCTCGCTAACCAGCGCTCTATTCTTCTTTTCTTCTTCTGTGCTTGAGCGAGCCAGTTTCAACGTCGGGGGTTCGAATCTCGCAATGCACAAATAAATGTTTTTGGTGAATTGCAGTCTATAGGTGTTTCTACAGGAGGGGGAGGTAAGCCAAAAGCGAGGGATCCAGGTCAAAGTGGACAAAATAACCAATATTCTATATAGTTAAAATCTGGAATTTGATGGTGGTCGTTTTTTCACTTTGAGGTGTATATAACAGACTCAAAATTTATTGGATCGTATTGGTTGACACAGTAATTTTTTATAAAACCGTCAATATGACATATAGTATTTTATTGAATAATATAAATATATTATTTTATAATATATATGATGATAAATATATGTTATTTTATAATATAAATATTTCTATTTTGTTTATTATATATTTTATTAATTTAAAATTATTTTTAAAATAAAATATATAAATTTTACTTGCTTTACTAATTGAAAATATTTGTATAGAATATACATGTTTTTATATTACTTATTGTTTATTATATATTTATATTAATTTTTAAAAAAAGTAAATAAAATATATAAATTTAGAAAATTTCTTGATTAATTAGATATTTTTGCATGTATTACTAATTTATAATTATTTTTTAAAACTTTGTATTATTTTTATCATAAATAAAAGTTTCTAATATTATTATTGATTTTTAAAAAAATTTAAATAAAACATATGAATTTAGAAAACTTGTCCATAAATTATTTGCATATGTTACTAATTTATATTCATTATCTAATTTTACAACATTTGTATCTAAATAAGAAATTTATATCACCAAATATTTTCATTTCTTATTAATATACATTTGTCTATTAAAATAGTTAGTAGCAATGATGTATAATAATACATGTTTTAAAATAGTAATTAGATTATTTGCCTGAATAAAATATTTATTATATGTAAAATATATTTTACTAATTATATTGATAAAATGTTTAAATTTAAAAAATATATTAGATTATTTGTAAATTAGAAAAAAATTGACAAATAATATTTATCTTAAAACATAAAATGAAAGGCATTAAAATGACCCAACCATCATAAAAAAATCATATGGCAGGAGGTCTCGTTAAGATAATGGAATAATAAGTTTTGCCTTTATTTGGCTTCATAATTTTTTGGGTTGACTTCCAACATTATTGTCCAAATCTACCTTCAACAAATATAATCTATACGTTCTTCTTAATGGGATCTTTGTTGAACTGTCGTTTCAGTCACTACATGGAAGGTTGGCTCCTCTAGACCAAAGTGAAGGAGGATAATGGAGGTGGATATGTTGAGCTCTAAAAGTATCTACTTGTCACTTGGGATCATGGAGAACTAAAGGTACAATCACACAACACTCCCCCCCCCCCCANCCCCCCCCCCCCCCATTCACTCAATCAAAGAACCCCCACTCAAAAGAAATGATTTGACACTTTATTCTTAGTGTGATTGCAATGACCACTTGCAAGAAAAAGGTAAAGTGGACTTCTATTTTTTGCGATTACAATGAAAACATTAGGCTATATCTTACTCAAACCAACATGAAAAAGACTAAACTGGGACATATGCATTACAATTTTAAAAAATAGGCTAAATAAGACTAAGTGCTAAAAGTAAAAAAAATTATCCAAATGACTACAAATAAATAGCACCACTAAGAAGTAGACAAAAATATGCACTTTCAAAAATAATGGTACCCAAAAAGGAGTTTGTATGACCTCGAACAAAACCTCAAAAGTTCTAAAATTAGGGATTACTTAGCTACACTAATAAAAAAACTAAATTTTCTAAAATATACGCACATGAAAATCAAAATCTACCTTCACCATTGCAAAGAGCACACAAAAATTAGCCGAAATCAAAAAATATTTCTATGAAAGATGAATAAAAATGACTAAGATATTAGTGTTTGAAAATCAGCATCAAAATCAAAACTAAAAACCATGAGAGGGGAAAAGATTCAATATCTCGCATTGGTTATGAAGAAGATGTTTCTTATGTTTATGTTGTTCTTACCACAATAGAATTGTTGAGAGTAGTTTGGTGGAGCCTTGTAGATGGTTACTTATGAGTTGATACTAAAACACATTTTGGTAGACATGGTGACTTGGAAATAATGTAAGGTGTCGACTAATTTGTCTTCCACTGAATTGTGGCATGTCATGTGTCAGGACTTGATTGGTTGGTTGTAGTAGAGATGACATGAACTTGGTCTGGAGTGATCGAATCTAATGACACCATGTGGCAGTGAGTATCTTTGATTGTGCTAATTGATTGAGTGGAAACCTAATGCAAAGCCCACAAAAAAGACTAAGTATTTCTTTCCCACGCCCACTATAGCCAAGGTCGATCCAAGTTGATTTACTTGTTACAAAGTATCTTCTGACTCATTTATCAATTTCCAATTCCTCTCAAACACTTGTGTGACAAGATCCATACCAATGTCCCATCTCAACCTTGTTCCTCCTTAAGGGTCTCAAGGCTTGTTTGATGACAACAACTACAACGAAGCAATGAGATGAAATCCTTTTTTTTTTTTACTAATGGTGGCCAACCAACTCAAAACATTCACTAGAGTTTACCTCCCAAAGTTCTTTAACAAACTTCTCTCAAAATAGACCTACTTAGTTAATAATCCTCCAAGATAGGTTTTTCCCAAACTTCCAAAGGACCAGGAAAACTCAAGACAGTTTCATATACCCTTTATCAAGTTACACATACTCCTAAGGTCGTACCTTCTGATTCAAAAAGCAAGGGTCCCAATCCCAACTATCCTCATAGACCTAATTAAGCCAAATAGGCCAAATTTACAAAGCAAGTACCCTTTGTACTTGACCCCTGACCAAATCAATTACTTTTGTTGGTCTCAAAACACCTTCAAACCACCAATTCCATGGTTTCATAATTTGTTTCCATCTCAAACTCCTTCTGCAAGCATTTTTTCAATTTATGCATAGACGGTCGCATTGAGATGCCCATCTACAGTTGGATTTTTCTCTACATGCTTGGAGCCTCTCTACAAACTAACCCAAAAATATTATAATACAATTTTTCCTCCAACATTTCCCCAAAGTTCGTTAAAACTGAACGGCAAAAATGCCATATATGGGCATTTTTTTGAGAAACCCTAGTTGTATGTAGGGTTTGGACCCGTCTAGACAAAATTTGATGGATCTTTGCAACCCGATGGAATCAAGACCTCAAAGATAAAAATGAAAACTAAGAGTCTCCTTCAACACATCCAATTGGTCTCAAACACCCATAAATCCAGACAAGTAAGCAATTGATTGAAAAAATAGGAAATTAGCAGGAAAACTCTAGAATTCTTTATTGCTTCAATTCTCAAAAACATCAGTTTTCCACAACAACCACAACACCAACCCCTGGATTTGATCCCAGTGGGTCTCAAATAACCTCTACAATGGTTCCCAACCAAATTTCAAACCTGGTGACCATTGGGAAGGAAGTTACACAATTGTGCAAAAAGTTGTCATGTTTGTCTTGACAACTTTTGCAAAAATTTGTCAAATCTTGCAACTTTTACACTCGATGGGTTGGGCGCTTTAGCCAATGCCTTAATTGACTCCTAATGACCTACTAGGACTTAACAACCAAAATCAACCCCTACACTGGCCCATATGATCACTTGTCAATGGTGTCTTATAGCATGCAAACCAAGACAATGCCTTACAAGATTGGGTCTTATTGAATCCTATCTATATTAAGATGTTACATATGCATAGGATCATGATGATTTCATTGTGTCTCCACCTCAAGGATTTCTTTGTGTTCTTGGTCGTCATTTTTTGTTTGGGGTTCCCCTGCACCAAAACCACATTGGTGGCCACATGGCACTTACCGAGCAGGGGTTGCACGCATGGTCCATGTGTGTTGTATTGAGATACTCTTGAGTATCTCAATACAATAAGGATGGTTAAATCCTACTCGGTTAAGAGATTTTTTGAATCACTGGTTAAACTAAAAAACTAAATGATTTGTTCAATAATACAACTTTAACTTGCAGATTTGCAGATCTATTGTTAGTCCATAATACATCTGTTGTGATTTGCAAAGGGAACAAGTACAAGAGAAAGAAGTGATACTAGAATATGTACAATCCAAAGAACAATTAGCATACATATTCACAAAGCCATTGCCAAAAGATACATATGAATATGTCTGCTAATTGTTCTTTGGATTGTACATATTCCAGTATCACTTCTTTCTCTTGTACTTGTTCCCTCAAGTAATGATATTTAATAGCTATGGCTTTGTCTTAGCATGCGTCACAGGATTCTTTGAAATGTTGATAGCACTTGTATTATCACAATAGATAATTATTGGTTTAAGAATGTCCATATTCATACCTTTCAGTAATTGCTTGATCCATGCAATGTTAGAGAAATTTGCAGCAGCAGCCACATATTCTGCTTCTGCACTTGTTTGAGATATGTATCCTTCCTTTTTACTTATCCATGTGACAAGTCTGTCACCTATTAAGAATTCTCCTCTTATTTCTCTCTTTCTATCATCTATGTTTCCAGCCCAATCAGCATCTGTATAAACTTGTAGCTCAAATTTGCCTTCTTTATTATACCACAAACCATAGTCTTCGATATTCTTTAGATATCTCATAATTCTTTTAACAGCAGTCATGTGTGATTCCTTGGGATTAGAAAAGAATCTTGCAACTATACCAACTGCATGTGCTATATCTGTTCTAGTATGTACAACATACATTAGTTTTCTAATCATAGATATGTATAAGGTCTTATTTACCTTGGTTGTCTTGTCTTCCTTTGTCAATTTGCGTCTGGTTTCCATAGGTGTTCCAACTGGTTTGGAGTCCTCCATTTTGAATATCTTCATAACTTCTTTGATGTATTTGGACTGTGTGATGTAGATGCCTTCATCCTGTTGTAGAATTTGTAGACCAAGAAATGATTTGCATAGCATATCATTACCTCTCAAATATGATATTGTCAACAAATATCTAAGCAATCATAATTTTATCATCAGTGTCTTCTTTTAAATATAGATTAATGTTATCACTTGTTCTAACAAATCCAAAACTTAGAGATTAGAGTGAAGTCTTTCATACCATGCTCTCGATGCTTGTTTCAATCCATACAAGTCTTTGTGTAGTCTACAAACCATATTCCTCTTTTTTAGGATCAACAAACCCTTCAAGTTGTTCAATGTATATCTCCTCTTCTTGTATTCCATTCAGAAATGCAGATTTAACATCCATTTGGTATGCTTTGAATCCTTTGAAAGCAGCATAAGCAATTAGAATTCTTACTCCTTCTAGTCTAGCAACGGGTGCAAAGGTTTCTCCATAGTCAATACCTTCTTCTTGTGCATACCAATCTTGCTTTGTTCCTTGTGACTTCTTCATTCTCATTTAGTTTGTTTCTGAATATCCATTTGGTACCAATGACATTTTTGTCATTCGGTCTAGGTACTCATGTCCATGTTTTGTTCTTCTCAATCTATTCAATCTCTTCATTCATTGCACTAACCCACTCTTGATTTTCAAGTGCAATATTAACAAATTTAGGCTCAAAATCACAAATCAAACATCTAGTGTTTAGTGACTTACTTCTTGTTCTTATTCCAGCTCTTTTGTCTCCAATGATTTTTTCCTGTGGATGATGTCTTTTGACATACTTAGAAAGTACATGTTCAAATCTTTGTTCATCATTTTTATCATCATCTTGACCTTCATTTTGATCTTCATTGCTCGATTCATCATTGTGATTATTTTCCTGATTCTTGGTGTGTGCAGCCTATTGCTCAGTTGCATTGTTTTGTCGCTCGGTAGCGTTACATTTTTTCTCAGGAAAGGTGTTAGGTTCTTCACTATAGACAAATCTATTGTAATCTTCTGGTTCCTTTGTGCTTTCTTCATCATTTTTATATGCAAATTCATCCACTTTAACATTTGCACTTTCAATGATTTTGTTAGAAGATTTTTTAAGACATTTATAAGCCTTACTTTTGGTAGAATATCCTAGAAATATTCCTTCATCACTTTTAGATTCAAGCTTTCCATTTCTATCATCTTTCAATATATAACATTGACTTCCAAAAATTCTGAAGTAACTCACATTTGGTGTGTATCCATACCATAGCTCATAAGGTGTCTTATTGGTGTCTTTCTTCAATTGAACTCATTTTAATGTATAGACAACAATACTTACAGCTTCTCTCCAGAATGTTTGTGTGATGCCTTTTTTCAATCATCAGTGTTCTGGCACAATCAATAATTGATCTATTCCTTCTTTCAGCAATCCCATTTTTTTGTGGCGTTCTCGGTGCAGAAACTTGTCTTGTAATTTCATGCTCATTACAAAATTTAGTGAATTCATCAGAAATAAATTCTCCTCCTCTATCTGATCTTAGAAATTTTAGTTCCTTTCAACTTTAGCTTTATACCATTTGAACATCTGAAATGCTTCAGATTTCTCTTTTAAGAACATGACAGTCATCATCCTAGAATAGTCATCAACAAATAGAATGAAGTATCTATCACCATAATGGCTCTTTGTTCTCATTGGTCCACAGAAGGCAGTATGGACTAACTTTAGAATAGAATTACATATGTAGGTTTTTCTCTTGAAACTAGACTTTTTCATTTTTCCTTTTTGACAATTCTTACACATGACATGGTTGGGTTTTGACATGCTCGGTAAGCCTCTTACTTTTCTTTTCTTGCTTATCCTAACCATTTTGTCAAGATTTACATGACATAACCTTTTATGCCACAACCAAATGTCTTCATTTCTAGCCAATAAACAAGTGGTCTTAATATCATCAAGATAGAATAGTTTACCTTTTTTTTGTTCACCAGTACCGATCAACTTTCATGTTTCATTATAGATCTTTGCCTTTTTGTTATTCAGATGTGAAACACTCAATGGATTATAGTTAAGTCCTTTCACCCAATATGCATTTTCACATCTGATCAGATTATTCAACATGATGGTTCCTTTTCCTTCAACTGGGCAAGGTGAGTCATTACCCATCCTAACTGATCCACCATTATAATATTTAAAAGTTTCAAACTTTTCGTTATCTCTGGTCATGTGATGAGTACAACCACTATCAATAATCCAGTCATCATTTTTTCTAACTTTAGATATGAGTATAGTTTCAACATACCTTTCTTCTTCTTCTGAATCATCCTTCATAGCAACAAATACTACCTCAACATCTTCATCAAACTCGGTGTCAGTATGTTTGGCTTTGTTCTCAACCAGGTAACAGGCCTTCTCACCTTTGTCCTTGTAGTCTTAGCTATCTCTTCTGTCAGAGTGTCGGTTGCTTCTATAGTCTCGATCATCACCTATGTCAAACTTATTTTCATAAGATCTATCATTGTTTCTTTCATATTTTCTCTTGTTAGGGCATCTAGCAACAAAGTGTCCAATTTCTTTGCAATTAAAACCGACCAATGGTAATTTACCTTTGTATCTTCCTTTACCTCTTTGCAATCTTCTATCCATTAGTGATTCAATTTTATCAAGTTCTTGTTCATCACTTTCACTTTCACTATCATTTCTCATAGTGTGTTTATGACTAGATTTGCTTATTTTTAGAGAAGATTTGAATGCAGACTCAATAGTTGGTAAGACACTGTTGTCATAGTTATTCATCTCGAATTAAATAAGTCTACCAATCAAACTATCTAGAGTAACATTGTTATTTTCTACTGCTCTCGTTTCTTGAATTGTAGATACTCTAATTGCATAAACAGACAGTCAGGTTCTCAGAATTTTACTTACCGCTATTTCTTCCTCAAGTACACCTCCTACTCCTCAGATAGCATTAACAACTTCATATACTAGCGTGAGTTTTTCCCAGATTTTCTTTGCAGTGGTGCATGATTTGACATCTTCAAATTCAACATCGAATAGTGAAGAAGTAAGTTCTATCATCATAGATTTGTGTTCATGTTTGTCTCTTAATTGATCAACAGTCAGAGGTCTTGTCGGTGCAACATATTCAGTATCCAAGTATTGTGTAACATCATTTCCAATACTTGATAGATGGAGTCTTATCCTGCTTGGCCATGATGCAAATTTGTCTTTGTTCAACTTAGGCACATCCCTTTTACTCATCTTGTGATCTTTAGCTTGAGTCTTTAAACTCTCTTCCAAGCACCAAAGCTCTGATACCAATTGTTAGAATAACTGAGAGGGGGGTGAATCAATGACCTTAAAATAATCCCTATAATTCCAACCAAAACTTATATTAAAAATATAATATCCTCTAGTTATCTTTCAGTCCTTCAAGATGTATGCCTTTAAGTAATCTTATCAAATATATACTGCTCAGTGAATATATTGTTTATCTTTTTCTAGCCTTTACCGAGTAGCAGTAATTAAACTTAGTGTTTACCGACCAATCCTATTTTAGTAATGTGTAGAGAAAAACATCAAAGCAATGAACCATATACACATTTGACACATTGATTTTTAACGTGGAAACCCTATTAAGGGAAAAACCACTTAGGACCAGTAACCCAAAATTTTCACTCTCCTAAAGTGAGCTCGGTGAAGAGCCAACCCTGTTAAAGGTTACAAACACACTATTAAGTGTGACCTTATCAGAGGATTCAAAACTAACAGTTTGTCTTTTGACCTGGGATTCACTATGTTTTCAACAAGAAAACCTTTTGATACTCTTGAGTATCTCAATACAATAAGGATGGTTAAATCTCACTCGGTTAAGAGATTTTCTGAATCAATGGTTAAACTGAAACAATAAATGATATGTTCAATAATAAAACTTTAACTTTCTGGTTTTTAGATCTATTGTTAGTCCATAATACCTCTCTGATCAATGTTCTCTTCAATTCCTTTGCTCCCCTTCTTTCTTCTTTTCTACTTGGTGAATGCTCTTGCTTATGTTGCTCGGTGTCTGCAGAATTTATTTGGCTCTATTCCTCAGCCTGTATGATCATATCTGCATGAAGACTTCTATCTTCACCAAAATTATATTCAGCATTCCTCTCTTTATAATGAATTACTTGTCTCTTTATATAGGCATGATTTCACCGTTCAATCTTCTTCTCTTTCTTTTTCTTGACGTAGATTGATTCTTGATTCGCAAATCTTGCCATACATTGCTTTAATCTTTAAAGATTTGCTTTAGTTTTATTTCATAGATTTCTCCTTGACAAGTGTGAATAAAACTAGCTTTAAATCTTCTTCTTATCCTTAGTTCAACTTGTCGATGAAAATAAAGCAATCGATCAGTTAACTCTAAACATAGCTATGTCAACTAATTAGTTTTGTTATTTTCTAAGTCCAGTTGATTTTGGTCATCAAATCTTTGTTTTCTCAGTAACACTTGCTCGGGTACTACTGATCTCGGGTAACACTGTCGGTCAGGCAACACTATGAACTGCTCAGGATTCACTGTTCTCGGGTAACCCTGTCACTCGGTGTATACCTTTACCGATGACAAATACTTTGTCTCTTTAGATCTTCAAGTGTTGTGACAATATGTGTATGAGTAATCATAATATATTAATTTGACATCAATGAAAATACAATACATTAATCGATTTAATGTCTTGCATATACTTTTTTCAGCTCGATGATCATCAACTTATCATCTTCAAACATTCAATCAGTTATAATTCATCATGTTGATGTGGCATGGTGCACAATGACTGCATACATGGACCCACCATGTGGCCTACAAGTCAAGAGGATCGCGTAGGCTAGTACTTGTGGGTGCATAGGTTGCAGACTACACAAACTTATTTTTTATTTTTTTAAATCCATAAAATATAAAATATATATATATATAGAATATTTTTTAGCAAAAAAATTGTACTATAAAATCATTGTGATTCTTGTACCATGGAGGGGAGATCTCTTTTAGGCCTCCAAGTCAATTGCATTAATTTGGGTGAATAGATATTCAATCTTGATTGATTTGTGCCTCCTGAACACAATGGTGAGGTTAGTTTTGGCCAAAAGTGCTTAGAAATGTCATGTGCCTCCTAGATCTGACAACCACATGTAAATTTTGAATTCTCATAGATTTGGTATTCATTGTCCAATTTGGACAACACAAAAGGAAGTCCTAAATAATTTGGCCCTTCTAAAACCAATGGTGACATCATATTTGTGCCAACAAGCTCCAATTTTGAATTGAAATAAAAATATACAAGAGGAACCCCCACAAAATACACTCAATATCTCTCACAAAACTATCCAAAGACACTCAGCAAGCTCTCATACAATGTAATATTTGGATATGGAGATAGCCACCCATGATCTAGAGGCCAAATGGAAAGCACAAGAACAAGAGAAGATCAATATGACAAGAATAAATTGTATTTTCATCAAGAATGCAATAAAATGGAATAGATAGAATTAGCTAAACTGAATTGTACATAGGGTACACATTGGTCAAATAAGCCAAGATGAGACATAGGAAGGCATAAGATTATGACAAGTGTCTTAATCTTATTAAATGATACATTCAAGGTGATACCTTATCACCCACCTAAGGTGAAAAAGTGATAGTGTTATTGTAATTTCCCCGCCAGGGAACCCATAAGGACAACGTCTATACTAAAGATTTTGAAGGTGTAATATTTTTTTTTTAAAGTTCAACTACTCGTCTATATCAAGTGTTCCTAGTTTTATTAATAGAATTAGCAAGTAGGAATACATGTGCATGAAGAAAATTATAGATTCTAAGTCCTTGGGTTCCCTAACGTTACTTCATCAGTAACATGATTCCCTTAAGTTAAGTTACAAGTTTTTTTTATTGAAAATTTGTTAATGGTTAACAGTCCTCTCTAGGATATAATGAAATATTAAATACAAAATTATAATTTGGCACTTAAATAATTTTAATTCCCAAATTCTACTTGTTCATTTCATCCTTCAAAAACATTAAGATTCCTAATTTATTTAGATAATTGAATTAAGGTGACAATAATAACTTCACAAGTATTTAACCATTCTTAATATGCATGATACAAGTTCTTTACCCGACATATAAAAGAAAGAATGAACATGATAAATCCATCTAAGAAACCTTACAATAAATCACATCTTAAACATCAAGGTTTCCTTCCATTATCTAAGAACGAAAATAAGAAAATCTAACAACAATTCATAATGTAACCATATATCCATTAGTTTACATCCTCATATCACTACTGAGTAACAAGACCTATAATGAATTACAATAGTTCTCCCTTAAACCCATTTCCTAAACACTACTCCCTTCCTTATTACATTGCTTAATAAATTAATTACATCAAAGTATCAACATCCTCCCATCAGGAGTGTACAAATATAGTTTACAAGAGTACATAGTGCTTGAATGAAACTCAAATACATGCGGGTATCTCCAAAAGTAATATTTTGAAGTCAAGGGAACACGAACATCGGTAACAATACCTCGATAAAAATATTTTTCCACCCAACCACGTGAAACCTAAGCTTCCACTCCTCCGTGCTAGGAGATAGGTACCAAGACCCCACGGGGTTACAACAAGGTCAAAGACAAGGTACAAGGTGAGAGAAAGACTAGATACTAGACATGATAACAGGTGACTACCACAAGCAGACTCAAGATCATCAAAGACAACATAACATTGGACTAGACTCTCAGCTTCAAGTAAGTGAGTGTCATCGCATAGCCCCCACCCCTTGGGTTATCCAAGCAGTCTCTCACTAGACCCCTGCCCCCAAGTAGGCACATGCGGGATCAAAAACCTCTCATGAAGAAAATATTGTTTGCTTGTGCCCATAAACATGACACCTTCTCCCACATCCATCTATAGCATGTACTAGCACTAATGGCATGGGCGAGGCACATGAATTAATCTGGTTTGATGTGTAAACCCCTTCGCAAATTTATCAATTATATGTTATCTCTTGATTAAATAACTCTTTGATAGGTTATCTTAGCAACCACTTGTGGGCCCCAACCCCTATCAAGATCCACTCACCTACTAGTACCTAGGTTCTAAATCCCAATATACAAGCAGTCACATTATTGCAATCACGGAAAAGATCAAGTCAACCCTAAATTTGACCTAGCAAGTGCAAGCAACTAAGGAAAAGGAACCAATACCATCAATAATCATGCACGTAATACGATCAAATTTAACCCACAAATGATATATAATTAACATCTAACTAAATCCTAATAATTTAAAGAAAAATAATCATAACCAAAATCATTATATGCAAAATTAAACTACATTATTGCATACAATTTCCAATTTAAAAAAAAAACAATTGAATTGTATTTACCCCTTTGCATAAATTAAATTAATTAATTAAAATTAAAATAATTATTATTATTATTATTATTGTTATTATTATAACAAAAAAAATTTAAAAAAATTATTAAGGGGTACCGTGGGATCCACTCCCCCACGGTCCCTTGTACCACAAGCGGGGATCTGTGGACCTCGTGTCCTCACGGAGCACCCGCAGACTTGCAGTCCTCGTAGGTATTACGGGGCTCGGGTAGACCTGTTGGGATGCCACGGGGTGGGGGTGATGACCCACGCCCAAACATATTTAAAAATATATATTTTCTATTATTTATATATATATATATTTATTATCATTAATTATATATATTCACATAGATATATATATATATATATGTATATATATATATATATGTATATGTATATGTATATATATATACATGTATATATATACATATATATATAATGTATATATATATGTATATATATACATATACATATACATATACATATATATATATATATAATTTACTATTATTTTATTCTATTTGTTTAAAAAGAATTTATCAAAGTTCCACTATTAATAGAATATTAAAAAAATTATGTAGTAATAAATATAAATTTTCTTTCCCTAAACTTAAAACTTAAAACAGACACACATTGAATGAAAACAGAAAAATAATCCAACCAAAGGAAGTCCTGTTCATATATGGAAAACTAAATTTAATAATCTTATGCCTGGGGGAAACTATTCTAAAAACTTTTAATTTCTTTAAGGCTCAAGGCCTACCTTAGGTCTTGCGGAGATCCTCCAGACAATAGGTGAAGCCAAGATCAACCAATCCAACCCCCACAAGTACTAAGAAAATCTAGGAATCACATGGCCAGATCCTCAATCACAAAACCACCAAACCAGAAATTTTCATCCACTACCCAAAGTTCCTCCCTCCTCCTTTTTCCATTTTCTTCTTTTACTATAATAATCAGGGAAATAATCTTTTCCCTGTGTACGGGAATCAACTTCCTGAACCAACTCATTAGTTAATAAATTTATTAAATTCATAAATACCATAGTTGAATGAATTCCACGATAAATAACTTTTACCAATGTGGTTATTTAGTTCTCTCGGTTTAATGTATATTCTTTAATTTCTTTACCAACCTATGTACTTAACTTTAAAATTACTTTAATTTAATAATTTTGATAAAACAGAAAATGTTAATACTCAAACACTAATATAAATACACACACACACACACATATGCAAATACATATATGTGTGCACCCATATATATATATATTCCTTTAAACAACTTAATATTACTAACTTGATAATAAAATTTGATCAACATATTATACTTATTACTTCCCACATAATCATTAATTATATCTTAATAATACAAAGACACAAACACGAAACATACCAAAGTATGACGAATCAATCGTATACATCAAACATAAAATCCACAAGGTCTCAATACTAGGACCTCTTGACAATCACCAAAAGAGTACATAAACATGAAATGACTTCAGGAGAAAGCAACTAGGAAGCAACTCAAACAAGACCAATGAAATGTAGAGATCAACATTAGGTCTATCTAAAAGATAATCCCAGGTTCTAAATGAGGAAATATGACAAAGGAAATTTCTCAGAATTGGGCCTTGGTACTTCTCCTTTATACAACCATCGAGGATTTTGTGAGACTGCTCAACCTTTATAATTAGGTGGAGTTAGTTCTGGTACTTGCAAGTCCTGCATCACCAATGAAGTACATATATATATCATAGGAAACACTCCAAGCAATGGTGGAGATCAAGACACCATGTTTCCCTCACCTTGGTGAGTTACTACGGCTTCATCCCTCACAATGAAGACACGTTAAATAGATAACATCGTAATCACATAGCATAGAGGTTAGTCACAAAAGATCATCTTATGGAATAAATCATCATAAAATATATGCATGAATCCCAAAAATCAACATAGTATAATAAGCATCATCATAAAGATAAGTGCATAGACTATATGAACCAGTAAAACAATAAACAGTCCAAGCATGTTTAATAATCTCTAATGATTACTAACAAGTAAATAGGTCTATCAGAGTATCAAAATCCTGAAACATCACATATGAATAAAGAATTGTATGTGGAGGGGCATCACAGTGACACATCCAATAAAGGTGGATCACCCACCTGAGGTGGAAAAGGATATCATGATAAGTCTACCAAAGGTGGAACTCTACTTAATATAGAAAAGCGATAATGTGATAATACCACTGAAAGTGGGAATGTTCCTATGTGGTCCCTAAGTAAGCTTAAGTACATGTGTGTTTATAACCCAGGAGAAGAAACTATTATGTACAACACTCAAACACACCAATTATAATCTACCTTGAAATCATAATTATCTATTAACTCTATAGTATCTATCAAATTTGAGCTCATATTTGACCTATGACCCAAATAGGTGTTCTAGTTGGTTGTGATCCCTTACTTTATAATTTTTCTTTTAGGCCAAGGATTAGTGGCGGTTAAAAACACATAGGAAAGGTTAGTGGATCACTAGTGTCAAGTTTTCCTATGTTGATCCCTTGATAGGATGAACTTTACAATCTTAAAAATGTTCAAGGACAATATTAATCGAACATGAAAATGCTCTAGATAATGATTATGCATGTGTATATTCCTTTTAGGTGCTTTAATGGAAGTGTCCCTAACATATTTGTTCTTTAAACATGGGTGATTCTTGACTATAATTGTATATCAAATGAGTGTATTTGAATATAAGGATATGGCAATAGATTATGGGAAATGCATGCTAGTTTGATTCATGGTAGGAAAGATATGGATGAAAATTAGGCCAATTTTTGAATTCAAAATTTATATAAAAGCTCCTAGGTGGAAATACAAAGAAAGAACCTCCCCTTTTCGAACTAATTTATTCATTTTTGTCTGTTCTATTTGCTCCAATAATAACTTCCACTCCTCTATATTCCTATAAATCATCTAATCTTGTTGAAATTATCCCATATATGTATGGAACTAATAAAAATACTATCAAAACTATCTTGGGATTGTTAGAGTCAACAAAATATAATAAATACTCTCAACCTACCAGTTACTAACCTTCACTTCTTCAAATTACAACAATTTCCTCAATTAAGTTTATACGACAGGTGGGAGAGGGATGGAATTGGTCAAAGGTCTCCTAAAAGTGTTAGAAATGTTTTAGGCTTTTATTTAACACATACCATATCAATAAAAATATTATATTTAGTCATCAAGACCTTCTCTTCATCATTGTCCTTCATAATCATGATTTATTCAGTGAGTTTTGGCACTTCTCCATCATACAATAGATGCCTCATGGTGCTTACTATCATCACAGAACTTGTATGGTGTCATAGGGTTGTCTAGATTACATAGTGTTCCTTAGAAGGCTTGGATATCTTACATTTTTTCATCTCTTGCACTCTCTTTCATCTTGATGATGGATCACAATGTGTGGTATGAAACATTGATGCTAAAAATACATGCACTATCAAAACTAGAAACTATTCAAGTATGTTACCTTGATTATCCATCTAGGTGTTGTCCATATCTCTTTGTCTTACACATTTCATGACAATTATGACTTATAAATATTTTCCTTTTAAGAGTATCTGTCATCCATAACTACAGTACCCTATTCTATTTGGTCTCTTTTCCACTACAATATATCATTCTTACTTTAAAGATATATAATTGTCCCTTGATGAATACTATGTTGTATGTCTCTAAGGAATATATGGGCTTGTAGTTCATGGTCTTACATCATATTCTTGTCATTTATTTCCAAATATCATTTGTTACTTGTAAACCATGCGTCTATATTTTTTAAGATGATCTTCTCACTTGTTTGTTTGTCCATATTTCAATATTTGGGAGTGTCATTACCTTAACTATTTGTATTTGCATAAGAAAATTCCCATTAAGGAACTAAAATAGTTATTCCAATGCTTGAAACTTGACATATCATGACTAAATTGTGAGTCTTTTTAGCATAGTTAGCATCTTATACTTGACTATCTTATTTGGGATCATGTAATGCCTTCGCTTTCATATCATCTTGACTCGGCATAACCTAGTTTACTATCTTTGAGGGAAACTCTTTTTTCCACTTTTTAGCATTGTCTCGATCTATCAGGTCTCAAGTTAGATCTACTATGTGATATTTTTTCTAGAAATAAGCTCTCATTAGCTCAATATATCCCCTTTATGTTAGATTTGTCATCAGGTATTATCATATTGTTTGACTAGAAACATGAATAATATCTTTACTTGTTTTTCATTTATGGAAATTCCTTAAAACTCATCCTTGCTATTGGACTATCCTTTACCTTTCTTCCTCTCGATCTATTGTCATTATCGTGGAACTCTCCTCTTTTCCATGTTTTACATAATATACTTAGGTCCAGGACTACCTCATTTTTCTATGGCAATAAATGTAAGTCTACCACCTTTTGTAGATACTATCCCTCTTATCTTTCTATTATTAATTCACCCACAATAATGATTCTCACTTTTTGGCCAAATCACAATAGTGAAATCAATATTTTGCACTAGATCTTCACTTTCTGACACTTGTAGAAGCTAAGCTTTAAGAATTCAGAAAATGTGTAAACTATTGATTTATGAGATGTTTTGTGTAGATTCTAAATATACATTTTTTTAAATAATTAAAAATATATTGTGAATCTTTTATGTAAGGTTTATAGTAATCAACATTTTTCAAAAGTGGCATTTACTTTGTCATTCATCATTTTTTTTTAAGAAAAGATAAAATTCTTATTTTTGAAATATATATTTGTCACACCAATATGTATTGCATGGCTTCTTCTTTTTTTGTTGCATGTATTTTTTTAACTAATTTTTGAATTTAGAGTAATTATAATTTGGACAGAGGTTATGTTGTCATGCGTAACCTTTTTTTGTTTGTATGTGAATTAACTTCTTTTTTGTTGAAATGGGGATATCAATACCTAGGGGAAATATATTTTTAGAAATTCTTTTTCTATTTCCCTATTTTCCAACATGTATGAAACAATGACTTTAATGCTCAGTGAAAAACCTACATTCACAAGAAATAAAAACTAAATTTAATAATAAAATTTAAATATATATTCAAAATTATAATTTATGGAAAGCTTATGATAAGGGGTACATGCTTAAAAATATAATTTCTAAATAAATTCATTTTTCTCCCAAAAGTTGAAGTAAAAGTGGTTTTTTGTTAGCATTTTGATAGATGCAGAGCAACAGGTATGATTTAAAACTAGTGGGGCTCTATCCAAGGGGTGTTGATTTATGAGTGTATGATCTAACTCTCTTCAATTAAAATTGTTTAAATGGAGCCTCTTAAGGCTTAAATTGTTATATTAATAGGCTTAAAAATTATTAGGGTTGATAATTTAACCACAAAATTTAAAATGTTACAACTTTTTTTTATAACAATTGAATGATAAATTATTTTTTGAAAAATAAATCAAGCAATAAAAAATATACAATGAATTCAAAATATGACAAATAAATGACATTTTTTACAATCATTTAAAATAGATAATTAAATATTCTTCAATATAAATGTTATTCAAAAATTTTAATTTTATGGAAGGTTAAATTGTTATAAAAATTAAATTAAATGAATGCATAAATATCCAAGGATTTAAAAATACCTACATATTCATAATTTTTAATTTTTATAGCACTATAACAATTATCAAAACACACCCATGTACTAAGGGAGAGGGCTCATTAGTTGAGCAAACTTACCTCGCGCTTCTCAAATTCCTACGTGGAAATTTCAAATCACTCCCATTTTTTTACAGTAGCTTACTTGGCAAGTTCAATGCTTATAACTAGGGTTTTAGGGCCACATCATCAAATATGATGTCAAATCAACATGTTTTTCCCAAGGTGTCTAGAACAACACAAAAAGAAGTAAGACCAATGGTCGTGCAAAAGGGAGACCCATACTTTTGTGGCTAATGTGGCATCACATGATTGGTTTATTATTAGAGTAAGGGATACATTTCATTCAATTATGAGTAGTCATCATTAGCAATAACAACTTTAAAGTTTCAACTATTGGTGCAATGTTGTCAAAACTATTGGACATTAAATCAATAATTGCTATCACAACCATTGGAATGCCCTCGAGTACTGGGTCCTTTCTCTTAAAGCTTCTACCATAATAACAAACCTAACTAGAAAAAATATTTTAAAATTCCAGTCTAATTTTTTTCAATAAAACAATTTCAAATTTCATAGAACGCTTAAGTACCACTTGCGAGGGCCTTAGAAAATTATTGAGAAACATGTCGAATATGACATTTTCTTAGATGAAATAATTGATTGCACTAAATCCTTTCATCATTAGGGTTTAACATGAGTCCACTCCACTCATTTGTACTTGTTACAATTCATTTCAAGGAAATATAAAGTATGTGTTAAATAAGTACAATTTACATTAAATATATAATCATGTCATTTAATCGATTAAAATAATTGACATTTTAAAAAATATTATTTTTGCCCTTATGGTTCTAGACCAATAGAAAAACAAAAAAAATGTCATTTTTACAATAATTCAAAATAAAATAAATAAATATAGCTATACAAGTTTTTTTCTCTCATTGGGAAGTCAAATAAATCACCTAGTTGAAGCAGTTGTTGCCTACCATGGGTTATTTCTTGCCTTCCAATTAAATTATAAAAAAATTTGGATCGAAGGAGACTGATAATATTATAAAATGTCTTAAAAGATGAAAAACCTAGCTGGACCATTAAAAATTGGATTAAAGTCTCAATTAACATTATAAATACCTTTGATTTATATCTCCCTTATGTCTAGGGACGCAAATGGAGTCATTGAATCCCTAGCCAATATTGGGGTCTATAGAAATCATAAAATAGAGTGGCAAAGTGGTGATATCTTGCCAACTCAAACCAAAGATTGGATTGCCTATGATAGGAAACACAATCGAACAACGAGCTTAACTTTACATTATGATGTGTGAACATCTCGTACCTTTATTTCTCATGATTACCACACACTTTGTGGGTAATTTGAGTGCTCTTTATGGTATAGTTGGGCACATAATTGAGACCAACTTTAGGACTGCTAACAAGGCTGCAAACTTTGAGAAGATTATGGATTTCAACATGGGAGGAGATAAAAACAGGTTGGAGCCACTCACCTGTGATGAGGTGAAGAAAAACAATATGATATGGTAAACTAATTACCTTAGGTAACTTCAGCTAAGCAACTTAACAATCAAATCAGGATGTTTCGAATCACACTCTATGATCCATCATCGGGATGATTTTTTTTCTGCTTATGCTCTCTATCATTCATCCCGATGATGCATCACGAAGTGTGATATGAAACATTGATGCAAAAACACTTACACAATCGAATCCATAAGCAATTTGAAGATTATCTATGGATCATGGAAATCTTCTTTCTCTTAATCAAATCACAACCTTACGGATATGAAAAAGCTCTCCATGAACATCTCAGAACTTGAAGTTGAAGCAGTTGAGGCCTTGAAGAACCTGAAACAGTTCTTTTCTAGCTTGTTGTTTTGTTTCTTTTTGTTGTGGGTTGGTTGCCTCTGTTCTGAGTTTTTGTTGTTGGTTTGTTGATGTAGCATTTTGTAAATAGGGTTTCAGGTCCCTTCAAAACCTATTTGACCCTTAATAAAAAAAACTATACAAATTTTGTTTAAACGTTTTAATTCTATACAGTGATTGATTAAATTACATAAAAATTGAAAATTAAATTCAATGAATACATAAGTATCCACCAACTAATAATGACTATTTAATTTGTCAAATCCTAGAAAATTAAAAATAATGTCCACTTCTTTCATAATCCCATATAAATAAATAAAAATGACCACTTCTTTTCCTAATCCAATAAAATTAAAATAATACCCACTTCTTTCTACCCAAAAGACAACAAAATAAAAATAAAATAAAAGATTAAAAAGACCCCTTAAAAAATGCTTTCTATATCATTAGACGAATGAGCGTTTATATAAATAAGGCCATCTATTTTAATAATACCCACTTCTTTCTCCCCCAAAAAGCAACAAAATAAAAAATTAAAAAGCCCCCTTAAAAATGCTTTCTATATTATTAGAGTAATGGGCGTTTATATAAATAAGCCCATCTATTTCAATAAAACCCTTCTTATGAAAACTATTTTTTTTTATGTTTAAATTTTTTATTAAAAGGAAACGGAAATCCTAGAGGAGGTTCTGACAATTCTTGCAAAATTTTTTTCAAACTATTTATTATTTTTTAACGAACGTGTGAAAGACGCGACGTCAGCAATGCATAAACCTTCCCCTGAGAGCTTGAACTCAGGAAGGGATCTTCTGGAACAATTAATGGATTAATGGGATGATAATTAGAATACATTTCTCGAAATGTAGCAAACAGTCGGGAAAAATTTTCGAAAAATCCTACATTTCCGAGTTCCGTAATCGACTTCATCGGGAAATTTGCAAGGCAATGAGGCCGAGGTTTCCTGCAACAAAGGAAGCCATTAATGGCGGCGGTGAAGAGGAGGAGAAAAGCACAGTGAGGAAGAAGAAGCAGGGCGCAGGCGTGAGGGCATGGCTGCTGCTCAACGAATACGGCAATGCGCAGGTGATGGAGGTGGGAAAACATGCGATCATGCGCCGCACAGGCCTCCCTGCTCGTGATCTGCGTGCTTTGGATCCTGTGTTCTCCTATCCTTCCTCCATTCTTGGCCGGGAGCGAGCAATTGTGTTAAATTTGGAGCATATAAAGGCAATTATCACTGCGCATGAAGTTCTTCTGTTAAATTCGAGGGATCCTGCCGTAGCGCCCTTCGCTGCACATCTCCAGAGCCGCTTGACTCAGCTGCCATACACCCCCGTGAAACAGGTGAGACCCTTGTTTTTCTCTGCTATTTTGTTTTTTCAAACGGAAAATGATATATGTTTTTCAGATTTCATACGGAAAATTATAGTTTGGTGGATGATCAGTGTTCGAAAACTATATGAAAAGTTTGACTCGGAGTATTTTAGGAATTACATCTGTGACTGGAAGTAGTAGTAATTGAAATTGTCGTGTTTTTAATTTATTTTCTAAAATTACATAGAAATTGGTTTAGGCTATTATTGTACTTCTGCACAAATAGTACATCAAGTATTAGATCTGTAGATTTTTCATCTCAGATCACTGTTCAAGGTATACATCCAAAAATATATTCAAGATACATCAATATATCACAGTGACAAAATTGTGAAACCATTATTGAGTTAGGTTTCTGTTTCATAATTGTTATCTGTGTTTGCTTCATAGTTGTTATCTGTTGTGTCATTGTCTGGAGTGTTCACTGGTTCTTCAATCCTAATATCTCTTGACATGGCATCATGATGACTATGCTCTTCATTGGTAGATCTGTTATGACTAGTTCTGAATGTGGTTGTCAATGCAAGTGTTTCATTGGTGGCAGTGGAAATTTGAATATCTTTAGGAAATAAAATCATAGCTCCTTCATCGATCAGTCTCTAGAATCTTTCTTTGGATATTTGGATGGTAGTTGTTACCTGTTTCGGGATGGAAAAATGTGAGTTTTGAATTAAACTCAGCAAGAACCCTCTTCTTATTTTGAAAAATATCCTCATTTCTTTGCCTCCAGATGAGACATAAAACCTCAATGGTGAAAGTCAACCAAAAGACATTGAGCTTGCTATCAAAATCATCAACATAACCTGCCAAGATCTCATGCCATGATAGGTTATGCTGATGATTCCAATAGACTTTATTACCAAAGAAAACAGACCAAATCATACTAGCCCACTGACAATAAAAAAAAATATGTTCATAGGTTTCAACACAATTGCACATAGAACGAAAAATAGTATTCTTGACACCTTGGGAAATAAAATGACCAACAACATGTTTTTTCAACAAAAAAATCCTTTTAAAACATATCTTCTTGGGTTCAGCTTTAGCATGCCACAGGAGCTCAAAAACAAGGTGTCATTTATTGCAAGACCAGTCCAGTCCCTAGGCTTGGTTGGTGTGACCAAAGATATTATCATTGTTATTAAGGAGTGGGTATAATTGTTTGCAAGAGGCTCTGCCAAACAGTGTGTCATCCATCCATTTGATGTGTTCAAAATTATGAGAAGAGAGTATACATTTTCTCAGAAACCAACTACCCACAACTTTTGAGATGAGAGTGTATGTTTTCTTCTGAGAGAGCGGGATATTGTATTTATTACTCAACTCTGTCCAAGCGAGAATTCTGCTATTCTCCAATATATCACTAATGAGTGATATACCTTTGCTATGCTAGCTTTTAGCAGAGCAACACTGTGTGAGAGCCAGAGGCTTGTCATTGAGATGTAAACCCCAACAGATAGACTTGTCCAGAACCAAATAATATGGATTCTTCCCAATGGCATGTGTAGAACAAAGGAATGTTCTGATTTGCCTCCATGCTTTCCATATTGCAGCAAACACTTTAGAACCTGTAACCTTCACCTCAAAGTCACCTAGTAGAATATCCATGAATGAAACTTTCTTCCATTGTTTTCCCCTTTTAATGGTAGCATTAGCAATATTGTTCCTGATAAGTATTTTCCATGGTTCATTACCGGATACTGAGTTGATGATCCATTTAGTGGCCAAGACAATACCTTATTTTTTGAGATCTTTGATCCCCAATCCACCCTGTGTTTTTGGTGTGCAACACCACTCCCATTTGACATTGTGGCTTTTCCTATTGCCAATGCCATCTGACCATAGAACATCCCTTAGGATTTTCTCCAATTTGTTATTCTGGTAGTTAGAAAACAACCAAGTTGAGGCATAATATATGGCATGGGATGCCAATACTTTTTGAACCACTTGTATCCTGCATGTAAGAGATAACATGTGGGTTTGCCACTTCAAGTGTTTCTTCTCAATTTTCTTGAATATTCAGTTCCACATGTCATTGAGAGAAGGATCAAGAGCAAATGGAATGCCCAAGTATCTAACAATGGAGTTAGGTCCAACCCACTGCCACCCCTTATGGCTGAGCCAAGAAGGAGGGGTGTTATGCCAACCAAGGATGACAGATTTATGGTGGGGTATCTTTGCTCTAGAAGATGTACAAAAAAGTTGGATCCTATTTACCACTTTGTCAAAGTTTTGCTCTGAAAGCTCTACAAACAGGGCAGTGTCATCAACAAATTGTTCTAGGAATAGGCTATCCTTATTAGGAAGAGTGATGCCATGGATGGGTGGTCCAAATTCTGGAGCTTTAAGTATATAAGTCAAAGCTTCAGCAGCAATCACATAGAGGGCAGGAACAAGGGGGCATCCTTGCCTGATGGACCTTGCAAGAGGGATGGTCTCTAAAAGTTCACCATTAACTTCAATAACAGTACTGAAGTCTTTAAACAGAACATTAACCCATCTGCAAAATGACTGTGGAAACCCCAATTTTGTTTATTGTCTTTGGCCCAATGCATGGCCTCCCAACTAGTGATAAGGTTCTCGAGTATATATCTACCCTTTATAAAACCAGTTTGAGTGACTAAGATGATATCATTAAGGATGTCAGAGACTCTCTTAGCCAATAATTTAGCAATCACTTTATATGATATATTTAAGAGGGTGATAGGTCTCCAATTTTTAACTTGGTTCTTGTCACCTTCTTTAGGGAAGAGCTTAATTAATCCTTTGTTGACATTACTTCCTAATGTCCCACTATCAAAAGCATATCTGTATAAATCAAACAGTTCAATTGAAATCAAAATAATTATTATATAATTAAAATAATATATCATTATTTCATCAAATGTACATTATACAAATTTTATATTAAATAATTATTCTTAGTACATTTACTAAAATTATTTTATAATTTAGAACCTTATTATTATTATTATTAAATTATTATCACTTATTTTTAATAGTATTTGTTTAGACTTTGAGTTGAAATTATGGAGAAAAAATTAATACCATCTTAAATGTTGATTGAAATTTGCTATTTTACAGTTTTATCTAAAAAGTATTATTTTAAATCTATTTCTTCCTGTAAAAAAAAGTTGAATCCACATAACTTATTATTTTTTAATTCTTTTATTCAAAATCTATAACTTAAATTTTGTTTAAAAAAAAAAATTAAATAGATTTATTTACCAAATTATACATATTTAAAAAAAAATAAAAATGACAAGAACCTCAATGAAAAATAGATAAAACATTCAATATTTTTAAAATCTCACATTAAACTCATTTTTTAAAAAGCCTATTAGGGGTTGGTCCGTGAGGTTGCCACCAAATTCAAATTCCCATTTGGACCATTGTGCTTGAGTGTTTGGCAGCCTTAAATATGGCTACCCTGATTTTTTATTTTTATGTTTTAAATAAGAAATTATCATATAATCTTTTATTTTGCCCTAGACATTATCTTTTGTATGAAAGACATTTAAACTAGGTTGAATGTTATAATAATGCTTAAAATATTAAACCTTTACTTAAAATTAAATTTATTGTATTAATATAGTTCAAAAATAAATTTAGATTTTAAAAATAATTATTTTTATTTTACTTAGATTTTGAAAAATATAAAGAAAATTATGTTGAATTTAAAAATAATATGTAAACAATTTATTGGATTAATTTAATGACATATATAAGAACATATAATTTTTAGAATTAAATATGAAAAGGGCTAAAATAAAGATATCTAAATCATATTTATGATTAAAACATCATTTTTTTATATATAAAAAAAAATTTGATTATATTAATATAATTGAAAATTTTATTTTTTCTATTAATTATAATAGGAGCTCATTACAATGAAAAGTTACAAATCCAAGATCTTCCGTGTACTATCAAAATACCATTACCCCAACTCCTAAAGACTAATCAATGCTGTCTTTTGTGCATATACAAAATTACAACATATGCATCTATACATGCATAGTTCCATCTATACATGCAAAGTGAAATAACTATTTTAATTTTGAGCAATATTAACATAATGATTTTTTTTGCTTTTACGTTTAAGAAATTGTCATATAATCTTTTATTATGCCCTAGACATTAGCTTTTGTATGAGATAGATTTGAACTATGTTGAAAGTTATAATAATGCTTAAAATATTAAATTTATGTTGAAAGTTATAATAATGCTTAAAATATTAAATTTATTATTAGTTTGTAAGCATTCTTTAACATTATTATTATTCTTTGCTATTTTAACCAACTAGATTAGAGATGTTTTTTTCATATGCAAATAAAATTCATAAGTGAAGTTATAATTTTTTAACAAAAGATATCATAAATATTAATTATCTCAAATTCTATTGGCCAAAAAAAATTAGGAATATGGTATGTGATATAGAAAATATCTTCTTTATGCTTTTTACTTGTTGCCTTCATTTTATAGTTCATGAAATGAGATTTAAATTATGTTTTTTCTATTTTATTCCATATTGACATTTTTTATTTTATTTTTTAGAAAAAAATTATTGGTTGGTATATTCATTTACTTAGTTAGATATTATTTTACATACTATGTGGTAATTATTTTTTAAATTTTTATACTTATTACATTTCATCTCTTTGTGAATGTTTTTTTGAACAAAATAATTTTTTGATATTTTTTTTGTTGGTAATTACTTTTTTAACAAATTAAATTGAAAATATTTTTTTATTTAAAATAAATATTAATCTTTGTTAAAATACATATATTATTTTTTTGACAAAACCTAATTAATTTTAAAAGGTTTGGATGGAAGGAATCACACTTCACTACAACCCAAAAGGAGAATATCAAACAAATGTCTATTTTGCTAGGATAATTTAGCTACACACAATGAAAGAAATAATGTGCAACCACATTTTAACTCAATCTTGTTTAACTAAGAGATTTATTTAAATTATAAATTTAAATTTAAAGCTTAGTTTAGTTCACGCATCTTTATTATATGTTCATTGAACTATCTTATAGATTCAGAGCTAAAATTATTTTTTAGGTAAAGGTGAAACTAATTTATCTCACTAATTTGTTTATCAAAATATATGTATCTTACTAATTACCTACAATGTACTATAATAGAAAACATATGTCATAATCTACTTCTATAATTCATATAAACAATGATTATAACCACATTGTGATATTAGTAATGCAACTAGTTTGTTGTTATTATTGAAGATAATACATATTTTAAATACAAAAATTATTTCCACACTCTCCTTATGAAAGACCACACACATTTCAAATACCAAGTGATTTGGGCAAAAGGGCAGAGGGCATAACCTTGTATATAATACCTTCTTGTTCAATAGTCTATTGTACTACCCTCCTCCATGTTTGAAGCAACTCTACATGTTTCAACCATTGCATATATAATTCCCAATATAATTCATACATAAAATAAATTAGAAAACATACTTATTTATACATTTTAAGAGTTCAAAGTATAATTTCCAAACTCAGGCCTACCAACATTTCATTGTAAAGTTTACTATTTTTTTAATACTTCCAAATTCTTTTCTAAAGTTTAAATAATCATGTCAACATTTTGGAAGGAACTTCGCTGATCTCCAGCCTTGCATTAATATAGTTCAGAATTAGATTTAGATTTTCAAATTTTGAATTATTTTTACTTTAGTTAGATTTTGAAAAATATCAAGAATATTATGTTGAATTTAAAAATAATATGTAGATAACATATTAGATTAATCTAAATGCATATATAAGAACATATAATTTTTAGAATTAAATATGAAAAGAGCCAAAATAAAGATATTTAGAACATATTTATGGTTAAAATTGCATTTTTATCCAAAATAAAATTGATTATATTAATTTAGTTGAAAAATAGATTTTTTCTTTTAATTATAATAGGAGCTCATTACAATCGAAAGTTACAGATTCAAGATAATCCTCGTACTATCAAAATACCATTACCCCCAACTACTAAAGACTATCATCAATCTTACCCTCTATGCATGTAGAAAATTATAACATATGCATCTATACATGCAAAGTTCCATCAGATACAAAATATAGACCAAATACATTACAAAATAGAGTGCCCATCCTATACATTTTTCACTATCTAGTTCCTAAGGAATATTATCTCTAAGTTCTTTAAACCAAGTAGCTCAAGGAAATGGTCCATCAAACCATTTAGAAACTGTTATCTCCACTGAAAATGGGTTTTATACTGCTACACCTTCTAGGATTTCCACTGCTATGGGTATATCACTACTTTAGCTTCCATCACAACATGTGTTGTTGCTATTGCATTTTCATGCCTCCTCCTTCTTTGTTCTTCTAGATCTATCATGGAGTTTGCTAATCCCACCTAAAAGGGGGTTCTTTCCTTAGACCTTCTTTCCCAGGTACTCTCGTACGATATATCCCATGTAAAGACCCTCGCATTGTCATCCCAGAGTAGTCTTTCAAACTTGTCTTTGGCAAGCCTCATTGTAATAGATATATGCTAATCAATATCATGAACTATGAGTCTCCTAAGAGACTCAATATGTACTCTAGCAAGACCATTAAAGAAATCATTATTCCTAGACTTCCAAAGTAACCAAAGAACTTCACTTGAGATGATAAAAAAAGAAGTTAGAGTCTTTCTTGAGGTAATGGACTTGTCTCACAATGACCTCCCAAGAACTAATATTAGAAGCAACAGATATACCAAATAAGTTCCGCAGTTCCCTTGCAAACAATCATTCAAAAAATATGTGCTTAACTATTTCTAGAATCCTACAAAGAGAGTATATGTTTAAATCCCCACTTGATTTAAGAATAGGAAGTTTAAGCAATAATAGACTCCAAACAAAGCATCTCTTTGTAGGCTCAATAGGCCTACACCGAGTACTATTGAGAATAGACTGCCAGGAAGATGGGCCAAGGTCTAGGTTCCAGAAGACAAGAAGCTGGGAAATGATGTTAGAGTTATCAACAAGAATGGAGAACACAGTCTTGTCTTTGACCAGAGTGAGGGAAGAACCATATGGCCATAGGAAGTGGGTATATCTATCAACAAGAGAGTCACAGGACCGTGGAAGAGCCAAGGAGGTGCAGGCCTCTCTCTGGATGGAATAGGTTCTCCATTGGGTGGGCGAGATATTAAACTCAACACATATCTCATTCTAGGAAATCAGTTTCCCTCCACTAATAATGTCATTGAAACTCCTGATGCCTTTAGTAGCCCGACTACTAGACTAACAACCTTGCAAAAGTGCAAGTTCTTTGTCCTTATGTTTTAAGCTCAACCATATGGATCTCTCACCACACACCTTCTTATTAGAATAAATAATATCATTTTGAGATATGTGCTTCCTAACTGCATCCCAAGCTTTCCATATTGATTTAAATATTATTGATCCTATAGGTTTGACTAGAAAGTGCCCAATAATCATATCAATAATTGGAAGACCAACCCAAGAGTGGTTTTGTTTGGGAACAACCTTGGAGATATTGTCTCTAATTCCAAGGCTCATCCCCTTGCAGAGCCTTAAAAATCCATTTTTTTGCTAAGGATATTTCTTGAAGTATAATATCTTTCAATCCTAGTCCCCCCTTGCATTTACTCATAGTACATTAGGCCCATTTAATTGCATGCCTTTCATATTATCCTTTCCATTTGACAACAAAAATATCATATTTTCTTTTAAATGTGGTTGAATTGGTATTGACTAAAGAGCCAAGTCGAAGATTAGTATATGTTATTATGTTATTAATTAAATCATTATTGATTTAATTATTAAGTCACTCATTATCTGTAGTTCACTTAAGATAAACTTTAGGCATCTAATAATTAATTCTTTTTTAATTATTATCATGCAACCTAGGTTTCTCCACCTTCTGGTATTCGATCTTCTTTATAAGGATTGATCTCTTTATAATTGATCATTCCCTCTCTGAATGAATATTTTGTCTTTCAGATCATTGTGAGTTTTATCTCCAAGCTTTGCTTTTGTAACAGGTTATTTTTCATGCAGTGGATCTTGGTGGTTGAATTCTATGAATTCTAACAATATGAAGACATGACTTTTTGAGAGACCTGCAATATGCCTACCAAAATTAGGTATTGTTTGTGTATGCAGTAAAAAAATCCCTTTAGAGTGTTGCAAGATAAACATGCAAAGTTAGGCAAAACAAAGATTTAACCCATACTAAATACATTCAAAATAAACTCACAATATACGCTAAGACTTTCACCACAACCTCCGATGAGCTAAAATAAGGGCACCCAATCAGCCTTGTTTGATTTTCTCTTCGAGAATTTTGTGAGTGTGCTCTCCCAACACAGTACAACAAATCCCACTATGATTGCTTGCAAGTGCAAATGGAAAGGAAATCTACAGTGCAAGATAAAATGGATTAGTGAAAGGATTTGAGAGACAAGTATGAAGAACTTGCCCCAAATCTTCACAAGATGAATGCAAGTACAAGATCCATGCTAAAGAATGGAAATGCAAGATTGAAACAAAACTAAATTTATTCTATTATCTAACATGTAATATCTTGATTATCTAATGCTCAAAGAAAATACTAGAATGAAAACTATGAAATGCTCAAATGCTTCAAAATACAAATGCTCAAGAAATGCTCCAAAATGCTTTAGCTTCCAATCACTAGCTCACATTAGATGCAAGAGAGGCAAATGAGGAGTGAGGCCTCCTTTTTATAGATTTTTGGAAGGGTTAGCTAGGGTTTTGGTTTGGGTGAAGGAGATCAAAGGCAAAAGAATGGATGACCAAGATTAAGAGGTGGAAGGGAGTTGTTGAGTTTTCAAGTGGAGGAGACAAGAATTTGAAAAAGTCACATGTGTGCGCAAATGATTAAGGCTAAAAGGGGTTTTAATTACCTTTTTAAGAGTAATTAGAGGGAATTTAGCCAAAAGCAAGGAGAAGTAGGATTTAAGTTCAACTAGATTTAATTTAAATGGGGTTTAGAAGATTTTTAGAGAAAATTGAGGAATTAAATAAATTAAATTTATTTTAAAAAGGAATATGGAGGAAACATATATAAAAATAGAATTTTAATATATTAGGGGTAGTATTTAAATTAATTTTAAATACCATGTGAAGAATTTATTTAATTAAATTAAATTAAATAAATAGCCAAATATAACAAATATAGATGATTTATAAAAATTAACTATATTGTTATAGTCAATATTAATTAAATTAATATAGTAATGAAGAGGGACAATTTAGGGTGTCTACATTTTGCCCCTCTTTGATGCTGTGTCTAAATCAACATCGCATCAAAGAAGAGAAAAGAGGAAGATGCCCCAGAGGTCGCGAAGCGACAAAGAGAAAGGGAGGTGCCCCCTCGAGAGAATAGTGCAAGAATAAATTTTGGGCAATTTTCTTGAAAGAAAGGGAAAAAGGGTGAAGAAAGAGGAAGGTGAGACGCTTCCTGGGGGGTTTGGGGTAGATTAGGGACATGATGCCCCAATTAGGATGCATGAATAGTGAATAAATAAGAGCTTCATAATGCAAAGGGCAAGAATGTCAAATGAAACTAACTAATGCAACCTAACTGCATGAGAGTTTAGGATTTGTATCGTGTAAATATTGGACAGAACACCCTAGTTTAGTGTAGAAATAAAAGGTATGCATCACATGCCAAAGAGTGAGGATGACATGATTCTGTTGTGTACACTGGACTTTCAGACAAATAAAGATAGATTTAGGAACACAATGATAGATCAAATAATCAACATGGAACCAATGCAAGAGACCCATGGTGGGAGTGAAACACTCTACCCCCAGTGAGGCATGCATATTCATGATCACTTAATCAACACATATTCCCCAACTGTACTAACAAATAGATCGTACCACAAAAGACACGTATTTCAATGTACATCATTCACAATATACCAAGATATAGGGGATTGAGGCAACCATGAGAAGGTTTGGCTGAAACACAAAAGATAAAATCATTAAGAAGGCCTCATGACCAAGCCACCATTTGGTCCACAGTTCTTGCCATGAACATGATTGGATGAGCCGACGTAGGAAGGATGCATCCTAACTGGCCAAGATTAGATGATTAGTCAAAGATAATATGCTGGCAATAATGTGAAGCAAATTATAGCACAGTGATTCAGTCTAGATGTTGATTTTAATAAGAACTGATGCAGTCATTAGTGTCTAAAAATGTTGCAGTCAGATAGAACTTCCTTTATTATGACCACGGTCAACACCTCATCGGGGGACGGAGAAGTAAAACATAGGATGGGTAGATTTTGCAATAGAATGCGAAGGGAAAAACTAGGAGGGTTCCCACACAGATAAGGGATAAGGGATCAAACCCAGAGTGCTTGTTGCCAATTTTTCACTATTGAACGATTTATTGCTTTTGATTTTTTTCAGGTCTTTTTTTGGGGTATCATCAAGGCGCCTGTTTACCAGGTTTTCACTAGGATGGTATTTTTTCAGGACATTTTATATTTTTTGCATTTTTGCTAATTTTTTGGTAGATTTTTTTTCAAGAAATTTTTCTACTTTTTAGGATTTTTTCAGGATCATTTTGTTGTACAAAAATTATGATCAAGTATACAAACCGCTTGAGATGCAAAATGTTGATAGGATCAGGGAGTGACTCCCCCTTTGATGTTGCTATCTGATATGCTCCAGATCCAAATTTAGTTGTGACCACAAAGGGTCCCAAGCAATTAGGCTCAAATTTTCCTTTCTTTTTGCAGTAATGGAGATTCTTCATGTTATGTTGGAGTACTAGATCACTGACTTCAAATTCCCGAAGTTTGATCTTCTTATTGAATTGCAGGCAAATGCAATTTTGATACATGTGGAGGTGTTTTAGGGCACTGAGGCATCATTCATCGAGGAGTTGTAATTCTTGTAAGCGGGCAACTCAATATTCTTCTTTAGATATAAGATTCTTGAGGAAGATTTTGAGGGAATGGAGCTCGATTTCAATGAGAATGAAAACCTCAACACCGTAGACAAGGGCGAATGGAGTGGCTCCAGTAGGCGTACCGATGGAGGTGCAGTAGGCCCAAAGGGCAGGATTTAACTAAAGGTGCCAATCATGGCCAACATCATTGACTATATTTTTGAGGAATTTAAGGATGGTTTTATTAGTATCCTCTACTTGACCGTTACCTTGTGGATAATACTTGCTCAAACAATGTTGGGTAATGCCAAATTTTATACATAGCTCAATGACATCCTTATTCTTGAAAGGGGTTCCATTATCGGAATGAATATCTTGTGGGATTCCATAGCGACAGATGATGTAGTTCAAAATTAACTTGGAAATTCACTTGCCTATAGTGTAAGTGAGGGGAACGAATTCAACCCATTTGGTAAAATATTTGATAGCAACAAGGATATACTTGTGACCATTGGAAGAATTGGGAAAAAATTGTCCTACAAGGTCAAAATCCCATCGTGAGAAGGGCGAGGGGATAATGGTCAGATGAAGTTCTTAGGTGGGCGTGTGTATCAAATCATCATGTTGTTGACATGTAACACATTTCTTCACAAAGTAATATGCATCTTGCTCCATAATAGGTCAGTAATATCCAGTACGTAGCAACTTCTTGGCCAAAGTGAGTCCACTGGAGTGGGCCCCATAGATTCCTTGGTGCACCTCTTGTAAGGTCTTTGAACTTCCTTTGAATTTAGACATCTGAGAAGGGTTCCATCAAAGTATTTTCAGAAGAGGGTATCACCAAGGATAATGTAGCGGGAGGTTCGACGAATGAAAGTTTTACGTTGGTTAGCGGTAAGGGTAAGTGGAATGATCTCATCGTGAAGGTAGGAATAAATGTCTTGGTACCAAGGGGAATCAGGACCAATGATTTCACACACTATCTTAGACTCTGACTGGTCATAAATAAGGACCATAAGATTCTCGACAAGAAATTCACATTGGGGACTATTTTGTGGCATAGATATCAAAGAGGCAATGGTAGCTATTACATCAACTGCTCTGTTGTTAGCTCTAGGAATCTATTAAAATGTAACCTCTATGAACTATACATTCAGATCCTCAATCATGCGATAATAAGGGATCAACTTATCATCCTTTTTTTGGTATTCATCATTAACTTGCTTGATAACCAACTAAGAGTCACCAAAGACAAGCAAATTAGAAATATTCCAGCGAATATATTGGCGAAGTCCTATTACCAGGACCTCATATTCTGCAATGTTATTTGTATAAGGAAATGTAAACTTGTAAGACTTAGGAATGAGATCTCCTTGTGGTGTCATAAACAAAAAGCCTTCCCTGGAGCCTTTATGTGTATAGGATCCATCAAAATAAAGCTTTCATTATATGCTCGAGGTAACAGTCATGATTGAATCATCTGGAAAATTGGTGATAATAGGATGATCATCAAGAATAGGAGCATCTGTGAGCTGATCTGCAATTACTTGACCCTTGATAGCTTTACAATTTACATACACAATGTCAAATTCACTTAAGATCATGACTCATTTCATTGTGCATCTAGTAAGATCCTCTTTTGATAGGAAATAATTTAGAGGATCAACCTTAGCAATGAGTTGTGTCTTGTTGTTAAGAATGTAATGACGTAGCTTCAGCGTGCAAAAGACCACAACCAAACATGCTCACTCAATAGCGATATAGTTCAACTCATAACCAACAAGTGTTCTGCTAAGGTAATATATATCACGCTCTTTTCCATTATCATCTAGTTGTGCAAGAAGTGCACCTAGTTCCACTATTGTAGTCAATATGCAGAGCATTAAAGATCATCTAGGAACAGGCAAGACCAACACTGACTAAAGTATCGGCCAGCTGATATATGAATCTGCGAACTGACTGAAGTTGACCTTGTAAACTGTGAAGTTGCCTCAATGTCTATGGAGGTGGCATATCCAAGATGGATTTCACCTTCTTAGTATCTTTCTCAATTCCTCTTCTAGACATGATGTAACCTAGCAGTTTGCCTAATTGAGCTCCAAAGATGGATTTAGCCTGACTTTGTACTTTTCCAGTCGCTCAAAGATGGTAGTAAGAATTGTGCTATGTGATTCTCTTGTTTTTTACTTTCTAAGCAGATCATCCATATAATATTCCATGATCACATGGAGGAGATCATGAAATATTGTTGTCATTTCTCATTGATACGTGGCTTCTGCATTTTTAAGATTGAAAAACATCATTTGATAACAGAATGTTCCCTAGTGGGTTGTAAAAGTAGTTTTGTGTTGATCCTCTACTGCGATCCTGATTTGATTATAACCAGAGAAACCATCCATAAGGGACAACATTTCATGTCTAGTGGTTGAATCCATGATGATATCAATGTTGGGAAGTGGAAAATCATCTTTAGGACATGCCAAATTGAGATCTCTAAAATCAGTACGGATTTATATGCTTTTATTAGGTTTTGCCACTGGTACAATGTTAGAAACCCATTCAGGGTAATCTATGGGTCAGATTATCTCAGCCTCAAGCATCTTTTGCAATTTTGTTTTAACCAATAAGGCCACTTGTGGATGCATCTTGTACAAATTTTGTTTAACAGGTTTAACTTCAGGGTCAACTTAAAGATGATGTACTACTAGATCTGAATCCAAGGTAGACATATCTTTATAAGTCGATGCAAAATTTATTTGTGCCTTACAGAGAAACTTGGTCATGTTTTTCCTTTCTTGCTCATTAAGTGATGCTACAATATATGTGAGCTTAGGATTATGTGCAGTTCCCAGGTTGACCTCGATTGTATCCTCAAGCAGGATAGAAGATTTCTTTGACAACAATATCATGAGAGGCAAGTCAACTTCTCCCTCTTCTAGCGCCTCATAAAGGTTTTCACTAGAATATGTGTCCTTTATTTTCTCTTTTTATTCACCCAAAGCCCCCTCAAAGAGGTTTTCACCAGAGGGTGTTTTATTTTATTTTCACTTTTGCAACTGAGAGAGTTGATTTGGCTACCAAAACAGGCTCGCTCATTGTAGCTTATATCGTGCTCGTAGTCTTGGAGATTCTTTAGTCTGAAAAGTACTAATACTGCGTCATTTGAATTACATATGTCTAGAGTTGGTGGCAAATCTTGCTAGTCCCAATCGATAAGCTCAGGGTGTTTAAGAGGAAGGGTGGGGGTGAAAGGTCTACTGTAGTGATGGCTAGGACATGGGGAGAGTTGATGAGATCATCTTCAATGTTTTGGAAAGGTACTTCATATAATTCCTCCCCAATGTCTGAATCAGTCTCAACTAAACAATAGTCCTTAGTAAAGGTTTTATTAGTTTCAAGGGAACCTAATCCTCAACCTCGAGGGTAGCCAGTTGATTTGATGAGAGTCTTTCTTCCAGCTTCATTTGTTCCAAGGCTCGTTCCATGATATCGCATGCTTTCAACAATGGGAGTGGTCTTCACATATTTATCCTTATGAATATATATAGGCTTGTCTCCGTCATCACTAAAGATCTAGGATATTATGCCATTTTCCACGTGTTCATCTGCAAGGGATCCCCAATGTTCAAAAGTGGTCTTTTTGCATTTTACGGTCTCTTTATTTTCTTTGGGAGTGATTTTTCTGGGTTTACCAAAGGATCTTAAGGATAAGGGGAGTTGACCAATAAACACGGTGCTCTCAATTTTATATTCCCCCATGCCTTGATCAGTGAGTGTTACCTTCTTCTCGGACTCAGTAACTTTCTCGTTAGCTACCTTTTGTTTTCCTTTGTCAGATGACTTATAAGCTTCTTCAATAAGAGGTTTCTCAATAGAGGACTTAGTAGAGTCTTCCTTTGCAATAGGTCGGGAGACTTCATTCAAAGGAAAATACTATGATTTCTTACCTTCCAATCACTTGCAGTATTGGAAAGGTTCTTGATCTCCTAGAATAGTGATTTCTCTTCCATGGTGAGGGAATTTCAAGCATTGATGATATGTAGATGGTACACCTATGATAACGTGTATCCAAGGTCTTCCCAAGAGTATATTATAAGGAAAATCAAGGTCAAGGACCTAGCATTTTCAATTAGGGTGGGGCCTACTTGAAAAGGAAGTGTGATCAGTCCTTTAGATTCTCTTTCTCGATCATCATAAGCCTTAATGGTAATTCTCTTTGTTACATCAATGAGGTCTTCAGGGAGACCCAAATGTCTGATCATCTTTGGGGTGAAAAGGTTCAAACCAGGTCCATTTTCTATCAAGACTCTTTTTTATTTTGGTAGAATCAATGTAGACAACAATGTGAAGGGTCTTGTCCTGATAAGGTTTAGAATCACTCAGGTCTTTGTCTGTGAGTAATAGGTGTGATTCCGCAACTAGGTTCCTGATCATAGCTTGAAATAGTGAGGCATTAATGTTTTCAGGGACTCTGGATTCAGTAAGGGCTGTCTCAAGGACTTCTTTATGTATAGGGGATGTGTGGAGAAGCTCAAGTATGGATATTTGTGGGGGATTCTTCCCCAGTTGTACTAGTAGGTCATAGCACGAAGCAGGTCTAGCATATGTGGATGGTGCAGCCAGTGGAGTGGCAACAACTTGAATAGTGATTATTCCTCTTCTAGTGGTAGCATTACAATCAACAACTTTAAGATTGAGGGTACACACATGGTTATCAGATTCTTCTATGTGATTGTAAAGGGCATCAAAATTGCAACAATCATTTTCCTAGATACTTCCACATGTAGCATCAAATCCTTGTATATTATTAGTGGTGAAATCATAAGGCACCATTTTAGAAGATGAGGCATTGTTCTGATCATGCTTTAGGAATGATTGATTATATATCTTGATAGTGCATTAGATGATGATGGTATATGGCCTTCAACATTAATTTTTCCATCATCAATAAGGTCTTGGACAAAGTGTTTCAACTTCATGCATTTCTTGGTGTCATGACCTTTTATGCGATGGTATTCACAGTATTCATTATATTTGTACCAAGCAAGTTTGGGTTGATTATCGTCATATGACCGAGTATTAGGATATACCATCATATTTTGATCAACGAGTCTTCAAAATATAACATCAAGAGGCTCCACAAGGGAGGTAAAATATCGTCAAGAACATGGAGCAAAATTGTTGTTATTGTAAGGGAACATATAGCCTTGATTGCATGGTTGTTGTTGAGAAGTGTTATGGTTCTATTGATTGTGATTGTGATTGTTTTTGTTTTGATTATTATTATTGCCTTGGTTACCTTGGTTGGATGCTTGGACACTCTAAACATGTTTAGCATCGATCACTCCATCATTGACTACCCCTTTGTTCTTAGTCCATAATTTTGATTTGTCATTGTTGGATGAGGAAGTATAGTGTTTAATGGTCCCCTTTTGCAAAATGTCATCTTCAATGGTCTTCTCTTTCTTAATAAGAAACTCGAAAGTGTCGAGGGCAACCATTTTTAATTGGAAGGACATGTTAGGTACCAGATTCCGAGTGAAGATATCTATGAGATGATTATCTGGTATCTTCCAAGGCATTTAATTGGAAAGATGTCTCCATATTTGTAAGAAACTGGCAAAGGTTTCCCCATTCCCTTTCTTGGTGTTGTACAAGTCACTTAGTGACGTGTTATGTCCAACATTACAGGAGTATTCTGCAATATTTTTTTTTCCAAATCTGCAAAAGAAGATATGGATCCAGGAGGTAGATTCATGAGTCATTCGAGTGCACGACCTCCAAGAATCCTAGTGAAGAGTCTTTTGAGATAGTCCTCATTATAGGAGACCTCCTGAAAATAGACATAAAATTATTTGAGATGTTGAACATGACATGTTTCTCCCTTTTATTTTTCATTTTTTGGGATCTCAAAGCTCGCAGGGAATGACATCATGTTGATTGATTTATAGAATGGATAAAGACATATTTCCTCAAAAGAGAATTCCTTCTTACCTCCATTCTTCATGCTCTGGATGAGACTCTTAAGTTCGTTGATTTTATTTTCCAAGTCAAGCATATTGTGATGTGTAAAATGTGGACCAAAAGATTGTCCTCCAAATAGTGATGTTGAAAATCTAGCTCATGTATGTCCAAGTGTAGGAGGAGGTGTATGATGATAAGCTTGTGATATTGTCAGGGTAGATGTTTTAAAGACCCCATAAGGAACCTTTAAGAGTGACGAAATAGAGTTAACTGAAGATTGAGGAACTGACATTTGCGGCAACGATGTTTGATCAACATTCAGGACTCTAGCACGAAAGGGATTAGATACATTCATTGTGGTTTGGGTGATATTGTGTGAAGTCATATTAGGCATAGCACTAATAATTTTCTAGATTTGTTCAGGTGTTAATTGAAATGTTTTTTGTGATGTTGATATAGTTTTTGATGTAGAAAGCCCACTAGAAGTAGCCTTACCTCTGTCTTGATATGATGTTGTGTTAATTGTAGAAGCATTTTTTGTATTGATAGGGGCTCTAGCCTTGGTGACATTGTGATAGAGTAATGCTTCATTGAACTTTTTGGGAACTATGACACCATCATGGACAAGGTTCATAAATAGTTTTGTTTTATTAGCTCTAATTACCTTCTCCGCCATCTCCGCATTATAGGGATCTTTGAGGAAATCATTGATTTGTAGAGCTAGAACGGGTCCAATATGTCCAAGTTGATCAACTTATTCAACCTCTTCGTCTACCTGGTTAAAAAAATTTGGCAGCCCTAAACCTCCAACAGGTACCGAGGCAAAGGGATTCTTGTTGTCTAGAAATCGCTAACTCATCTTCTTGGCTTATGAACGGGTTATGACCATACAATTTAAATTCGAAAGGAAGATGAGGATGGACAAGGAAATATTGGATGATGAAATATGAACTTAGGAGCAACAATTTGGACCTTGTTTTGATTACGAGGGTAGGGCCTCAAGGTTTGATGTTTTGATTTGATTAAAGATTGGTGATTGATTGGCAAGGGAAGGGCCTAAAAGTTTGATTTGATTTGAAGGTTTGGGATTTAGTGAAAAAGAGATCCTTTGAAAGAGCAATGATGAATCCGTTGTTCTACTTGTAGATAGACTAATGATCACAATCAAAAGAGGGATAGGATTGATTGTATTTTATCACTCAAGACAGAATTGTGTTCTCAAGTGATAAAATTTGAATGTTATTAAGGATGAGCATCTCAAAGACACCTTGGTAAATCTTTCCACCTAGGTTTGGCGATGAAAGGATGAAAGACAAGATTAGATGAGTCTTGATGATGTTGGATATAAAAAGATCAGGACAAAAGATTGATTTAGGTCCAAAGTTATGAATGGTTGTGCTCCAAATAAAATGAATGATGATGCTATAAATGATTAGGAGGATGAAGGATGGATGAAAAGAGGAAGGTTTAATTGTAGGACTCAAAGTTGATGAAGGCTTGATTTAGACCAGGTTTGTGTAAGTAACTTGAAATTTTATTGTTGAAGACAATCTTATCTACTTTCTCTTGGTCTTGGATTTCCTTTTGGACAGAGTCTATGATGTGACGATACTTCTTGGCATTTTGGTCAGCGGTTTTATTTTTTCTATAGGCCAAAGGTAGTGGGAGTTTAGCTTTCTTATGCTTGACAGAATCAGACATAGCCTATAGAAGTGATGATTTGGTTGATCAAAGGAAAGAACTGGCTTTCACATTCAAACAAGGCATTGACTACGCTAAGTTAAGTAGCTTTAAGTTTGTAAGGAAGGTTGAGATAGTCTCTATAGGTGAAGTTTATTTTATGTTAAATATTCTCGAAAATAGGGATTAAGTTGTCACCTAGGCTACCACATAAATAGTTTCAAGAAAATGTAAATAATGTGTAGAAAATTGACATTATTCATTTTTTTTAGTTGGATTAGAGTTATTTAAAGGTTTCTATCAAAAGAGTTTTTCCCAAATGCCTTTATGTTATGTAGATACCAAGTAGTTTCATGCAAAACAATTTCACCTAGAACTATTTAGGGTAGAAGGATTTTTCCCAAAACTATTAAGTTGGTTGAAAGTGTGACACAACTTTATACTTTTACCCCTTGTGATAAGGCACATTCACATTATATATAGTATCACATAAATTTATAAATAAATAATGTGTTGGTTCTCCAACCCAATTTTAATTATTTCTAAGGGGTCACAAATGTTTGTGATTAGTAAAATTCAATTGCTAGGCCAATGGATGAGAGATATATGTCACTAGTAATTAACAACATTGGATGTCTTTATAATGATTGGTTTGTTATAGTCACAAAGGTAGATATATGATTCATGCAAATACGCCAAGGATTTGAAGATAATTTTGCAATATTAACTTCCTTGTACTTTTAATAAACAAGAATGAGCATATTAGAAATACCTAAACAAATGTACAACATCAAACTCTGATTCCTCATTTTATGTTTTTATGAATGGATAAGGATACAAGATAATATTGATGTCTACTCATTGGGATAATAGAGTCTAAAACTTATTGATTTAAGAGTTACTGATTTGATTAGGTCATCTTCGTGGATGGTGATAATCCTTTTTAGATAATGATTAGGGTGTGCAATATTTGTGGAGAATTAGTAAGTATAATTTCATTTTTTAAGTCAATAACATGGATATTAATATGACATTACATCAACATTTCATCTTTAGAGTTTGAAAATAATTTATAATTATTTTGCAAGGGAACAACTTTTATGATGTAATTTGCACACTGTTCGGTGCGGTCACCATCTATCCATATAGTGGGTCACTTGGAGTTTTTGAGTTCATCCCTAATACCCTATCACCCAATAGCGGTAGGGGATATCTAGAGGATATAGCTCCAACCTCTAGCGAATTTATATCCACAAACTTTTCTCCCCTTAGAATAGTAGGGGCCCACACCCCTTTAGAATAATAGGGCTTATCCCACCCTAACTATAAATTCCTTACTCTCTTATTCTAGAAGACACACTAGAGTTCCTGTTAGAGTATTATTTCATTTTTACTCTAGTTGCTTAAGCGTCTCTTAGGTGCATTATTAATTAACTCTTAATTAATAATGTGCAACCTGGTATTTTCCTTTTAGGGTTTCGTTCACCTTTATAAGGTCAAACTTTGTAATTGCTTCTCATCAATTCAGATTATAATTTTGCTCTCACTTTCTGAGCAACTTCTGAGTTCTTCAGCCTTTTCGTTTTTTGCTTCTACTTTGTATCAGGTTCTTGCATGCAGGTGTATTCGGGGTCTGTGGATTTGCATGTTTGCAATTCCTACATGGTATCAGAGCCGCCCTGTTGCTGCCTGATCGAAGGTCTTTGAAGCCACGATTCGAAGACGACAGCCACAGCCCTTTTTTGGGGTTTTTATCACTTTTAAGGAGGCACGATCTTCTGGAGTAGATTGAGCAGAAACAGACTCCGCCATTGCGCTCAGAAGGCCCGGGAGAGTCAAAATCATATAAAGTTTGACCAGTTTAGCCTCCGTGAGCACAGGAGAAAATTTTTGGCCTTCTAGGGCCGTACGGCTCGGAAATCGAGGCATTCCTCGCAAAAAAATTCAAAAAAAATGCTTTTTGAAGTACAGGCGGGCGCCGCCAGCGAGCGCCACCACTGCGCCACCCGCGCTCCGCCCGCGCTCAGCCAACGGGCAGCGCGCCACCCGCGCGACACTGCCCCGCCGCCGGGCCCGCCGCTCACTCCTCGCCGCCCAAGCGCCTCTCAGACGCCGCTCGCGCCCGGCCCGCCCGCTGCCTCCTCCGCGCTCGGCCGCCACCTCCGCCGGCTACGCCGCCCGGCCACAGCTCCACCCGCGGGCCACCCGGCAGCCGCCTGACCGCCACCACCGCCGGCGGCGCCGCCCTGACAGGTCTGTGACGGCCAAACGGTCGTCAAGTTTATGATAAGGACTGGTTTTTTCAGAGAAGGTGTCCTTTTGGGGTACTTGTGGTTTTTTGGCCATAACTTGGACATACGGTGTCCATTTTCGGAAAATGAAATATCGCCGAAAAGCTGTTTCTGAGCCGGACGCAATGGTACTGATTTCGGTTGCTGATTTGGCCATTTGAGCTCCTGTTTTTAGCGTCAAAGTTGCAGCTTCTATTTCTCTCCTTCTTGCGCCAGGTTTTGCTCTAAATGGAATAAGGTCTGGTTTCTCAGTTTGTTTTACTTTTTAGAAGTGTTATCATGGGTTTTTCTACTCACCCTTCAGTTGTTAGTTTGGAACGGGGTAATTATGAGTCATGGGCAAAGGGTATACTTACACATTGTAGGTGGCT
>MU226000.1:2474046-2486672 GCA_018584345.1 Thuja plicata
TTTCTTGCTTTCTTAGTCTTGCTAGGTCTGCTTTCTCCCTGCGTTCAGCTTAAGGGGGGGTGTTAGAGTATTATTTCATTTTTACTCTAGTTGCTTAAGTGTCTCTTAGGTGCATTATTAATTAACTCTTAATTAATAATGTGCAACCTAGTATTTTCCTTTTAGGGTTTCGTTCACCTTTATAAGGTCAAACTTTGTAATTGCTTCTCATCAATTCAAATTATAATTTCGCTCTCACTTTCTGAGCAACTTCTGAGTTCTTCAGCCTTTTCGTTTTTTGCTTCTACTTTGTATCAGGTTCTTGCATGCAGGTGTATTCGGGGTCTGTGGATTTGCATGTTTGCAATTCCTACAGTTCCCACCTAACCCTTGGGTGGGGGGAATAGTTATTAACAAGCTGATGCCATTATTCTAGCAAGAAGATTAATGACAATTATCGAGTGTTATTTTAGCTTATTCTAGAAAATTTTAACTTAATCTAGCCCCTAGTTCTATGATAAAGGGCGAGACTAGCAACTATTGAGTGCAAGCTAATTCCCTACAATTTAGTTGGGGCCCCCTACCCCTACTATTTTAAGGCGGACCTTTTTCATATTATTCCTAGCGAGCTACAGTCAAGCCCTAAAATTCTATGGGCTCGCCCCCTTACGGCCCCCCCTAAAATTCTATGGGGTTCTAATCAAGGCGTAAAATTTTATGGATTGGGGAACACATTAATGAATGGGTAAATTTATGTACCCCGAATTGGGGGATATTAATATGACATTACATCACCATTTCATCTTTTAGAGTCTGAAAATAATTTATAATTGCTTTACAATAATATAATATCCATGTTATTGACTTACAAAATGAAATTCTACTTACTAATGCTCTACAAATATTGCACACCCCAATCATCATCTAAAAATTATTATCACCATCCATGAAGATGACCTAATCAAATCAGTAACTCTTACACCAATTATGCAAGCATAGATTTTTTTCCTTCCTTGAAAACTCACTTCTCTAAAAGAACATACGACATAGTGGAAGAGAAATTCAAATTTATAAGCTTGTATTCATATTCTTATTATTGAGAAAATTTGATAGAATATGTACACTATAACACATTAGGAAAAATGGTCTCTCAACCTTGCAATAATATAAAAAGGTATTTTTGATAAAAGGTTACTATTAATACATGAGCGTGAGGGTTACTATTTTATGAGGGCATTTTATTACAACTCTATTTGTGATGTATCCTAGAAGTTTGATAGTTGTTAAATTTGTTAGAATAACTGAGAGGGGAGGGTGGGGGGTGAATCAGTGGCCTAAAAAATTAATCCAAAACTTTATACCACATATATAAACCTCTAGTTATCTTCACTCCTATAAGATGTATGCCCTTAAATAATCTTATCAAATAACTACTACTCGGAGTTCATTGTTAATCTTTTTTCTTAAGCTTTACCGAATAGCAGTTTAGTCTTTACCAAAATACAGTAAATAACTTAGTGTTTACTGATCAATCCAGTTTAGTAATGTGTAAAGTAAAACATCAAAGCATGGATTTTTAACGTGGAAACCCTGTTAAGGGAAAAACCACTTGGGACCGGTAACCCAAATTTTTCACTCTTCCGAAGTGAGTTCGATGAAGAGCCAACCCTGTTAAAGGTTACAAACACACTGTTAACTGTGACCTTGTTAGGGGATTTAATATAATAGTTTGTCGCTTGATATCTGGAATTTCACTATTCTATCTTCATGAGAATTTTTTTGATACTCCTTGGGATGTATCTCATTATCTTAAGGATAGTTTAATCCCACTCTGTTAAGAGATTTTCTGAATCAATGGTTAAACTGAAACAATATATGATCTGTTCATATATACAACTTAAACTTGCAGATGTTCAGATCTATTGTAAGCTCGTAATACCTTTTTTATCAATGTTTCTTTCATGTTCCTTTGCTCCTTCTTTCTGCTCGGTGATGTTGTTGCTTCTCTATTGCTCGGTGTCCACAGAAATCTTTAGCTCTGTTCTTCAGCTTGTTTGATCAGGTTTGTATAAAGACTTCTTTCTTCATCAGAATTCTCTTCAACGTCCTCTTTTATATTCTTCTCCCCCCAATTCATAATGAATTAGCTTGTCTCTTTTATAGACATGATTTCACCATTTCTAAGTCCTTGTCTTTCTTGTTCTTGACGTGACTCGCAAATCTTGCCATTCTTGCTTTAAAGCATACTTCAATTTTATCCCACAGATTTCTCCTTGACAACTGGAATAAAACTAGCTTTAATCTCTACCTTATCTGTAGCTTTTAACTGGTTGATGAAAAAATGTAATCAATCAATTAACTCCATATTTAGCTCCTGCCAACCAAGTATTTTGTCATTTCTGAACTTTAGTTCTTATCGGTGTTTAACTCCTTGTTTGCTCGGTCTTAACTTCAGTTGTCCTCAGGCATCTTTGTCTGTTGGGGTTGTCTGTCCGTCGGGCAACACTGTGAATTTTAGTTCTGCTCAAGTATCACTTTGGTTCTGCTTGGTAATGCTTGCTCGGGTATCTCTGTGACTTTTCTCTCAGTTTTCTCTATCCGTCGGTGTGCATTGTCCGTCGGTGTTTGTTGTTACTTGGTGTATACTAAAATTTTATGCATTAATAATGACATAACCTTTATCTCTTTTGTTCTTTTAAGCCTTTGACAATATGTATATGACCAATCAAATTATGTCAAGTTGACATCAATGACAATACAATACATTAACTGATTTAATGTCTTGCTTTAACTTTCTGCAGCTCGGTGATCATCAACTTAACATCTTCAAACATTCAATCAGTTATAGTTCATCAATCTCTCCCTTTGGCATTGATGACAACATACAACATTACTACTAATACAATATGAAATATATCAATTGTAGTTCATCAATCTACCAAACTTATTATTTTATAACCAATACAAATATCTGGCTCTCAGTAAGCTCATATAGCTTAAATTTGATTCTTCCAGAGTACTTTCTTCATTCTTCATTCCCTTCACTGGATAGATGTAGCAACTTCAGATTTTGTCTCTCCCTTTGATGTATAATGTCTTCTCTGATGTTTTCTCTCCCTTTGACTTTTCCTCTCCTTAATGGATATCTCTTTTTCCTTTGACAATAATATATTTCTCTCCATTAAGTCATCTCGCCCTTGGGATACTTCTATCCTTTTGGATGGTTATGAGGGATATTTCATATGGATATAATCTCTCCCTTTGACAACAATGCCAAACTATATCCTTCCTCCTTTTTATAATATACTCCTTGAATTTCCCTTTCCATTAGTAATTCAATAACTACGGTGTTCGGTGCAAATAAGTACCTTTCTGTGTACTGGTGTATCTTTGTAGTCCATTTCTTTGCTTGCATCAACATGAATGATCTTCTGATTATGTGTAGGCTGATGTAGCCTCCTAGTTAGCTTAGTGACCAATAGACAAGGGTCAGACCCCTAGTCTCTTTCTCGGGTACTCAAATGTATCTTTAGGCAATGGCTTTGTGAATATGTTTGCTAATTGTTCCTTGGATTGAACATATTCCAATATCACTTATTTCTCTTGTACTTATTCTCTTAAGGAATGATACTTGATAGCAATATGCTTTGTCTTAGCATGCATGACAGAGTTCTTTGATATGTTTATTGCACTAGTATTATCACAATAGATAATCACTGGTTCTAGAATTTTCATATTCATACCTTCCAGTAATTGCTTGACCCATGCAATGTTAGAGCAATTTGCAGTAGCAACTACATATTATGCTTCTATAGTAGATTGTGAGATGCATTCTTGCTTCTTGCTTATCCATGTGACAAGTCTGTCACCCATGAAGAATGCTCCTCCTATTGTGCTCTTTCTGTCATCTATGTTTCAAGCCCAATCAGCATCTGTATAGACTTGAAGCTCAAATTTGCCTTCTCTTTTATACCATAAGCCACGATCTTCGGTATTCTTTAGATATCTTAGAATTCTTTTTACAACAGTCATGTGTGATTCCTTGGGATTAGTAGAGAATCTTGAAACTATTCCAACTGCATGTGCTATATCTGGTCTAGTCTGTAAAATATACAAGAGTTTGCCAATCATTGATCTATATAATGTCTGATTTACCTCATTTGACTTGTCTTCCTTTTTCAGCTTGCATCCGGTTGCCATAGGTGTTCCAACTGGCTTGGAGTCTTCCATCTTGAATATCTTGAGAACTTCCTTGATGTATTTGGATTGAGTGATGTATATGCCTGCATCCTGTTGAAGAATTTGTAGACCAAGAAAGAATTTGATCTCCCCAAACATTGACATCTCAAACTCTTTACTCATTTCATTAGCAAATAATTTACATAACATATCATTACCCCCAAATATGATATCATCAACAAATATTTCAACAATCAAAATGTTATCATCAGTATCTTCTTCTAAATACAGATTATTGTTTTCACTCGTTCTTACAAATCCAATAATTATGAGATAGGAGTGAAGTCTTTCATACCAAGCTCTCAGTGCTTGTTTCAATCCATACAAGGCTTTGTGTAGTATACAAACCATCTTTCTCTTGTTAGGATCAAAAACCCTTTTGGTTGTTCAATGTATACCTCTTCTTCTAGTATTTCATTTAGGAATGTAGAATTGACATCCATTTGGTATACCTTGAATCCGTTGAATGCAGCATAAGCAAGTAGAATTCTTACTCCTAGTCTAGCAACAGGTGCAAAGGTCTCTCCATATTAAATACCTTCTTCTTGTGCATCCCCTTTGCATACTAATCTTGCTTTGTTTCTTGCAACTTCTCCATTCTCATTCAATTTGTTTCTGAATATCCATTTGGTACCAATAAATTTCTTGTCATTCGGTCTAGGTACTAATGTACATGTATTGTTCTTATCAATCTACTCTATTTCTTCATTCATAGCACTGACCCATTCTTTATTTTCAAGAGCAGTATTAACAGATTTAAGCTCAAAATCATAAATTAAACATCTAGTGTTTAGTGACTTACTTCTTGTTCTCATTCCAACCTTCTTTTATCCTATGATATTGTTTTGTGGATGGTGTCTTCTGACATACTTGGAAAGTATTGGCTCAACTCTTTGTTCATCATTTTGATCATCATCTTGACCTTCATTTTGGTCTCCACCAGTCGGTACATCATTTTCAGCAATTTCTTGATTTTTCGTGTTTGCAGCCTGATGCTCAGGTGTATTGTTTTGTCGCTCATGAGTGACACACTGTTGCTCGAGTAGAGTGTCATGTTCTTCATTGTAGACAAACCTATTGTAGTCTTTCGGTTCTTTTCTACTTTCCTCATCATTTTTCTTAGCACATTCATCTATTTTGACATTTGCACTTTCAATGATTTTGTTAGAGGACTTGTTAAGACATTTATAAGCCTTACTTTTGGTGGAATACCCTAGAAATATTCCATCTTCACCTTTGGAGTCAAGCTTTCCATTTCTATCATCTTTCAAAAATATAACATTGACTTCCAAAAATTATGAAGTAACTTACATTGGGTGTGTATCCATACCATAGCTCATAAGGTATCTTTTTGGTGTCTTTCTTCAATTGAACTCTGTTCAACGTGTAGACAACAGTACTGACAGCTTCCCTCCATAATGTTTGAGTGATGCCTTTTTCTATCATCAATGTTCTGGCACAATAAACAATAGATCTATTCCTTCTTTCAGTAATCTCATTTTGCTATGGTGTTCTTGGTGCAGAAACCTATCTTTTAATTCCATGCTCATTACAAAAGTTAGTGAATTCATCAGAAATAAATTCTCCTTCTCTATCTAATCTTAAGCATTTATGTTCCTTACCACTTTTTTTTTTCTACAATAGCTTTATACCATTTAAACATCTTGAATGCTTCTGATTTCTCTTTTAAGAACATAAATGTCATCATTCTAGAATAATCATCTACAAATAGAATGAAGTATCTATCTCCATAGTAGCTCTTAGTTCTCATGGGTCCACATAGGTCAGTATGGACTAATTCTAGAATAGCATTAGATGTGTAGGTTTTTCTCTTGAAACTAAACTTTGTCATTTTACCTTTTTGACAATTCTTACACATGATATGGTCGCATTTTGACATGCTCGGTAAGCCTCTAACTTTCCTTTTATTGCTTATCCTAATCATGTTGTCAAAATTCACATGACATAACCTTTTATGCCACAACCATATGTCTTCATTTCTAGCCATTAAACAAGTTGTGTTAATATCATCGAGATATAATAGGTTACATTTTGTATGTTCACCAGTTCCGATCAACCTTCCTGATTCATTAAAGATCTTTGCCTTTTTGTTCTCAAATGCAACTCGGTGACCTGTGTTATTCAGCTCTGAAACACTCAATAGATTATAGTTAAGTCCTTACACCCAATATACATTTTCACATCTGATCAGATTATTCAACATTATGGTTCCTTTACCTTCAACTGGACAAGGTGAGTCATTGCCCATTCTTACTGATCCACCATTATAATACTCAAAAGTTTCAAACTTTTCCTTATCTCAAGTCATGTGGTGAGTAAAACCACTATCAATAATCCAGACATCATTCTTACTAACCTTAGATATGAGTGCAGTTTCAACATACCTTTCCTCTTTGTCTAAATCATCCTTCATAGCAACAAATACCATCTCAATATCTTCATCAGATTCAGTGTCAGTATCTCCAACTTTGTTCTCAGCCCAGTAACAAGATTTCTTCCCTTTGTCCTTGTAGTCTCGAGTACCTCTTCTGTGAGATTGTCTGTTGCTTCGGTAATCTTTGTTATCACCTTTGTCAAACTTCTTTTTATATGATATCTCACTGTTTCTGTCTTCTTTTCTTTTGTTAGGACATCTAGTAGCAAAGTGTCCAATCTCTTTACAATTAAAACACACCAGTGGTAATTTACCTTTGTATCTACCTTTGCCTCTCTGTAATCCTCTAGCCATTACTGCTTCAATCTCATCAAGTTCTTGATCATCACTATCACTTTCACTATCATTTCTCATAGTGCGTTTATGACTTGATTTACTTATTTTCATAGAAGATTTGAATGCAGACTCAATAGATGGTAAGACATTGTTTTCAAAGTTATTCACCTCAAATGAAATAAGTCTACCAACCAAACTATCTAGAGTGACATTGTTATTTTCTACTGCTCTCATTTCTTGTATATCAGATACTCTAATAACATAAACAAGTAGTAAGGTTCTTCCAATTTTACTTACCACTATTTCTTCTTCAAGTAAACCTCCAACTCCTTGGATAGCATTGATTACCTCTTTGATTATGTAGCTGTACTAAGTGATATTTTCTCCTTATTTCATTCTTAGGTCATCAAACTTTCCTCTTAGGCTTTCTATCTTAGCTCTTAGTACATTAGCATCTCCTCCATGTACTAGCTTCAATTTGTCCCACATTTGCTTTGCAGTGGTGCATATTTTTACATCTTCAAATTCAACATCGGAGAGTGAGGAAGCAAGTTCTATCATCATAGAATTGTGCTCATGCTTTTCTCTCAATTGATCAAGCGTGTGAGGTCTAGTAGGCAACACATATTCAATATCCAAGTATTAAGTAACATCATTTCCAATACCTGATAGGTGGAGTCTTATCCTTCTTTTCCATGATGCAAAGTTATCCTTGTTCAACTTAGGCACATCCCTATTGCTCATCTTTTGATCTTTTTCTTTGAGTTGTTAAACTCCCTTTCTAAGCATACAAGCTCTGATACCAATTGTTAGAATAACTAAGAGGGAGGGGGGGGGGTGAATTAGTGGCCTCAAAAAGTAATCCCAAAACTTTATACCACATATATAAACCTTTAGTTATCTTCAGTCCTACAAGATGTATGCCCTTAAATAATCTTATCAAATAACTACTACTCGGGGTTCACTGTTAATCCTTTTTCTTAAGCTTTACCGAATAACAGTCTAGTCTTTACCAAAATACAGTAAATAACTTAGTGTTTACTGATCAATCTAGTTTAGTAATGTGTAAATTAAAACATCAAAGAAATGTCTCATATACACATTTGACACATGGATTTTTAACGTGGAAACCCTGTTAAGGGAAAACCCACTTGGGACCGGTAGCCCAAAATTTTCACTCTTTTGAAGTGAGCTCGGTGAATAGCCAACCCTATTAAAGGTTACAAACACACTGTTAAGTGCGACCTTATTAGAGGATTTAATATAATAGTTTGTCACTTGATATATGGCATTTCACTATGCTATCTTCATGAGAAACTTTTTGATACTCCTTGGGATGTATCTCATTATCTAAAGGATAGTTAAATCCCACTATGTTAAGAGATTTTCTGAATCAATGGTTAAACTGAAATAATATATGATCTGTTCATATATACAACTTAAACTTGCAGATGTTCAGATCTATTGTAAGCTCATAATACTTTTTTGATCAATGTTTCTTTCATGTTCCTTTGCTCCACTTCTTTTACATTCTTCTACCCCCAATTCATAATGAATTAGCTTGTCTGTTTTATAGATATGATTTCACCATTTTGAAGTCCTTGTCTTTGTTGTTCTTGACATGATCCTCAAATCTCACCATTCTTGCTTTAAAGCACACTTCAGTTTTATCCCACAAATTTCTCATTGACAACTAGAATAAAATTAGCTTTAATCTCTAGCTTATCTGTAACTTTTAACTGGTGGATGAAAATAATGTAATCAATCACTTAACTCCATATTTAGCTCCTACTAGCTAAGTCTTTTGTCATTTCTGAACTTCAGTTCTTATCAGTGTTTAACTCATTGTTTCTCAGTCTTGACTTCAGTTGTCCTCGATCATCTCTGTCCGTCGAGGTTGTCTGTTCATCGGGCAACATTGTGACTTTCAGTTCTGCTCGGGTATCACTTTGGTTCTGCTTGATAATCCTTGCTCAGGTATCTTGCTCGGGTATCACTGTGACTTTTCTCTCAGGTTTCTCTATCCGTCGATGTGTACTGTCTGTTGGTGTTTGTTGTCACTTGGTGTATACTGAAATTTTATGCATTACTGATAACATAATCCTTATCTCTCTAGTTCTTTGAAGTCTTTGACAATATATATATGACCAATCAGATTATATCAAGTTGACATCAATGACAATACAATACATTAACTGATTTAATGTCTTGCTTTAACTTTCTATATCTCGGTGATTGTCAACTTAACATCTTCAAACATTCACTCAGTTATAGTTCATCAAAATTTTCTCTAAATCTCCATTGGTGATACTCTTGTAAGAATCTTTCTCTGCAAGTATATTATAATTTTTTGTTGATTTTTGAATAATATATTGGGTGACTTTCAAAGTGTGGGGTTTTTCTCCTGAAAGGGTTTTCTTGACGTAAATCTCTATGTTGTTGTATGTATGAACTATTTATATTTATTTTTGTTAAGTTCTTGTAAATGTTGTTAATATTTGAAATTTTTGTATAATCCTCTTCTCAAGGTTAGTGTAGGAAGTTGTTCCACTACCTTAGCTTCCTTACAAAACATAATTGTAATCCTTACCATCTCTTACAAAAGACACATGTTTAATAGGTTTTCTTTTATAATGTCTCTCTTTCACAAAAATCCTCACTCGGGCATTAATATGCCAAATGAACATATTTGCAAAGCCCTTTTTTGGTGACTAGATATGTGTGGGAAAATAACTCTTGAACATTTTAATCAAGGAAAGATCCATGAATTTTTTGTAAATGACATGTTCCTTACACCAAGATCCAAAAAATCTACTTAAAAACAACTTGGGACAAGGTGTGAACTCTTAAGCTCAATTCTCAATTGTTGCGATAAAATATGGTATGACCTAAGCACAAATGTTCTTCTTTAAATTCTTGCCAACATACATAAGGAATGATTTTTGGGCACCATTAGATTTAATGTAGTGGTTGTAGGACATTGAGATGCATAAATGACGTTTCTTAGTTTTGTAGGAGGGTAGATGGGAGATGCATTGAAAAAGGGAAAGGGTTTTATATTATTAGGGGTATGAGGGAACTCATACTACATGCCAAGAACTAATGCGTTAAGGAATTATGAGTGGAAGGTAAGTCATTCTAGAGGAGATGGGAGAAGGTTGAAATGACAACTTTAGCAAAGAAATTATGTTGGGATGTAAGAAACGTGGAGTTAGGATAGAGCGTAACTTGGTATTGAGTTAAAGGAAGGACATTTTTTTTGACTTGGATGAGTTGTATAGAGTAATCAATAGAGTTTTAGAATTTTGAGGGTTGATAGAAAAATGCATCCAAAAAAGGGAAGGTTGAAAGTACAGCTTTGATAATTTGTATAGAGCAATTAGTGGAATTCAAACTTTCAAGGTTTGATGAAAAGAGGTGCTTGAATACTGGGTAGGCCAAAAGTTTGACTTCAGTAGACTTAGTAACTTTTTTGGAGTGAAAGATATCAATGTCTTAGAGTGGGAATGAATATTAAAGGGTGGGTTAAAGTAAGTACAAAATTCTGGTGGATGCATATGACTTGTGATTTTAATAGAATTTCTAGGTTCAAGGCTTGGGAAATCCAAAGAAATGGTATTGGGGAATTTTTTAAACTTTGAAACTTTCACAAGGAATCTTAGAGAGGAAAATTTGACTTTTGAGGAATGTGTACCAAGGATGAAAAGTATAACATGGATACTAGGATGAGAAACTCTTAAACCTTAAAACTTGTATGAGATAACACTTAGATGAAAATTTAACAAGGATTTAAGCAAGTTGTCAAGATTGATAAAGTATACTAATATTGACAACCTTGTAAGTCCAAAAGGCCAATAAACAAACATCACCAAGAAAACCACCAAAAATAGCCCACACTTAGATTTTTTCTAGTTTTTTTTGCATCTCTTGACACTTGGGCCTGACCCATTTAGAATATTTTGTATTAGTTATAAATAATGGTCAAATATGGCTAAAACATAGAAAATATAATTAATTTAACCATTGTTGACACCACAAATTTGAGTCCCAACATAATGAGCAATTAAAAACACTTGCCTTTCAAAAATTGAAAATAAAAAATTCATAAATATATGTTGGATCTCATCATCACATAAAGGAGACAACATATTATTAGCCAAGACTTTGAAATGTAAAAATATAGTCCTTAATTGACTATTATTCATTTTGTTTGCAATACATGAGTTAAGTGTTTTGGGCTCAATATTATAAAGAAAATACTTCATGAAAACTTTAGCCAAATCCTTCAAGAATGTGATAGAAGCAAGAAGCAATGAATAAAACCATATAAATGCATGATCACTCAAGCTTGGCAGGAACACATTGGCGAGTAATTGATCCTAATGAAATTAAGAAAGGAACATAATTTGGAAGTATTGTATATATTATAATGAATAACCTCTACTATCATATTATTTAAACAAGCTGCTACAAATTTTTTGGGGAAGGATAATTAAAAATTTTACATGCCAAAGTTTCGTAGAATACTTTGGTAGTGTCACCTTGTGACTGAAATCTTTACACATAAGTAGTAACAAAACGTTCTAAATTGTTGATCCTAGTAATGTAATAGTTCACAAAAAGTGAAATATCATGCTCAACATGTCTCATTTTAATATTTGTATGCCTCATATCATATGTAACAGTGATGGAGGATGTGAAAGATATATTAGATCAACTAACTACACCTTATCTTCACATATATCAAGTAAAAAATGTATAAGGCCTTCATTTTGTTCTTCATCCTTATGTATGTCTAAAAAATGTGAAAGATGGGATGTGGGAGGAGGCATTCCACAAGTATTCACAGATATGTTCACATATATCAAGTAAAAATTCTATAAGACCTTCATGTTGTTCTTCATCCTTATGTATGTCTAAAACATGTGAAAGATAGGGCGTGAGAGGAGGCATTCCCCAAGTACTCAAAGATATGTCATGCACAAGCAAAAATGGGTTGAAAAGAAGGGTCTTCATTAATAAGTATTTGTAAGGTAAGAAAATGATGTTAATAGAATAAGAGTGTTTTGATACTCAAATCACTTATCACCTTACATTTAATGTTTAGAGTAGAGGGATAAATAAGACATTTCTCTTTATTCTCAAATGCACAAAGGAAGGATCCAAATTGATCAACCCAAAAAGGATCAATGCATAAATGAATCAATCTATTGGAAATAAGAATAAAGAAGGAGATCCTAGGTTTCCCTCTTAAAATGTGTGTGAATGAATGTAAATGTGTGATAGATTTAGAACAACTAAGGATTTGAATTGAAATGGACAGGAGAAATGCACTAACCTTGAAATATTATAGACCTGAAGAATGTTGTTTTCAGAGGTCTGTAGTTTGTTTCTGGAAAATCTGAAGTATGATCCAGAACATAAACGCAGAGATGGACAAAACCCAAAAATATTTTTTTGATCCGACACTGTCTTGAGAAAAAGGTCGACCTTGACCCACAAATGTCACCCTTGACCCAATAATCTCGACCTTGACCTGCACAGGTATGACGAAAATCTGTTCACGGATCCTGAAAGTTGGCCAAAAAGGGTATCCAAATTTGCCCTCAAATCTGCAGTCCTGAACCTGTACCTACAAGAAAAAGATGTTTTTTTTTTGTTTTTTTTTGGGGGGGGG
>MU226000.1:2496045-2534909 GCA_018584345.1 Thuja plicata
TATCAAATGCCTTCTTGAAGTCCACAAAACAACAATAAGCTTCTCCTCCCTGGTTGTCCCATAATTTTTCTATCAAGTGACGAAGAGTGATGCAATGATCAATGGTAGAGTGTCTGGGCCTGAAACCCGCTTGCCCTTTGGCTCTTTTTCCTTCCCCTTCAACCCAACTGCTGATTCTACGCTCCACCATGCTCCCAAAAAGCTTTTTGAAGAGAGGATTGACCATAATTGTCCGATAATTGGATGGGTTATTGCTGTCCCCACTTTTAAAGAGAGGGATAACCACGTTAGTGGTCCAATCAGCCGGAAACCCCTCTCGAATGACCTTGTTGAAGACACACTTGATGTGAGGTGCAAGAAGATCAACTCCCCATTTTAAAAATTCATCTTGAAGCCTGTCAATGTCACTTGCCTTGCTGCTGGCCAATTTCTTTATTCCAAGTTTGATGTCATCTACCGTAAACAACTCTACCAAGGTGTTTACAATGGGAGGAGAGTTCTTCTCGTGTGACCGTTCATAAAGTAACCTAGCATACTCTAACCATTGCTTATCTATATATTATTCACTATTTGTTTTTTTCCTCTGTTCTATTTCCTTCCAAAAGCCTTTGGGATTATGTTTGCCAAGATGTATTAACTCCCCCCTTCTTATATTAACATACTCCTCTTTTTTTGCTTGAATCAACTTTGTATATAACTTCTTGTTTGCTTTGCTCGAATCTTTCCCTCTTATAGCTCTCTTAGCTGCCTTATATTCTTCGTCATACCATGGGTTTGTCGGAAATGTGTCCACAGTCCTCTTCTTATTGCAAGATCTTTTACATGCCCTTAACGCCTTGTGTATAATTGGAATCAGTAAACTGCTATGCAAATGATTATCCTGTTTATTGCCCCTTTCATCAACCGAGATATTGTCCATTTCAAGAAGTTGTTGTTTAAGAGCAACGCTGAATATGACTTTGTTCTCTTGATTTATGAGTATTCTACCTTTGTTAACAGTTGACTTTTGCTTGTGGAAATCTTGTTTATCATGATGACTGTTTGGAACAAAGTCCAATTTAATATAGAGGGGCATGTGATCATATTTTATCTCTATAAACCGTTCACCAATGTCAAACTCTATCACTCTAGAAGTAAAGTTTTGTGAGCAAATAATGTAATCTACCACACTTTGCCCATTGTATGTTTTGCAAGTGATACCCCCCGATGATGGCCATAGCCTCATGCTGTTACATATAACCATGTCAAACAAACTACACAACCCCAATAATTCTATCCCGAAATGAGAAACACCTCCATTACCATCCTGCGACGCTCTCTTGCAAGGTTGACCACCTCCTTCAACCAACCATAAAGGATTATTCTCTCCTTTTTCCCCGTTGCTCAAATGTAATGATTGGTTGTTGGCTGTTCTTGCATTAAAGTCCCCAACAAGCATTATTTCACCTGTAGTGTTGAATAGAGACATATCTTTTGCTAAAGATGCAAACAGATCTTCCTTGTCCAAGTTTCGTTTCTTGTAGAATTTAGAGTTTTTCGGGGCAAAGTAACAAGCAACCAATCTGAAAATAGTCTCATTCACCGTTATTCACAGCCATATGTATTGCTTATTTGGATCTTCTTTTTCAAACTTTACGACGTCATACCATTTCTCTTTTATAAACACTGTGATACCATCGTGTCCTTTACCTGTTTCGTTCCCATTATTCCAAACTGAGAGTTTCTTGTAGCCATCAAAATCTGGGACCATACAACTGTCATGCTCATGCGTCTCAACAAGAATAATAATATCCCTCCCTACTGCTATGGGCCCCAACCCAGGACCTCTTCTCTAAGGATAACCTCCGCAGTTCCAACTCACTACACTCAAGTGATCCTGTGGGGGCCCAATTTCCTATTTCTGATTTGAGAAATGCTCACTGATTTGAGCTTTCCCATTTTTCAGCCATGCCCACTTTCCCTCATTTCTTGCAGATTTTACTATTACCCATTCCTTACTTTTAAAGGAATGCCTTTCCTAAAGCAGTTGGAAGTCGGAAGTTGAAAGGAAAAAGAGCGGTGATAAACTATTAAATCAACGGCCATCACATTCGCGTTCGCAATCGTCTTGCACACTTCTTGGGTGGTGTCAACCGTTGACCGTTGCAATTAAGTTCTTTTCTTCAAATAAGGAACGCCTTGGGCGTAATAAAATGTAAAGAAAAATAATATATAAATTTAAATGAAGGTCAAATACGCTCTATAATTTAGAAAAACCCACCATGCTCATTAAATGATGAACTCCAATAGAAATAGCCGTCAAATTTAACATCCTGATACAATTGACGTGCCGAGCATTTATTTTTTTAATACAAATTACGGAAATGCCACGTATTTATTGTTTTAAATGTCGAGACAGAATTCAAAATAAATTCTCAGTTTAAGCTAGAAACAAGGGCCGATCGGCGATCGTGCTGAGGAAAGATCTTTTCTTTCTTTCTTTCTTTCTTTTTTCGAAAGTAGTCGGTTGGGCTGCGATTTAGTAAAATTATCAGTTTACGCCGTGCTGGAAAAGGTCCATTGCAATGATTTAAAAAGTTTAAAGAAATTGGACAGACATCCTGAAAGCTTCCCGCTCAGAAATGTTATCATTGCGCTTGCCGGGATTTTCACTCGAGTTAGAAAAAAATTCGAAGACAATGTCGCAAAAAAATCGAAAACAATGTGACCGAGGGCAACTGCAACTAAGGCGCCCATTAATGATGGCAGTGAAGAGGCGGAATACGGCACACGCGGCGGCGTAGGGGTGAAGAAGAAGGGCATAGGTGTGAGTTTATGGCTACTATTTGACGTGGGTTAATCCCCACGTGCAGTCGGTATGAGGCCTATTTTTGTTTTTAATTTTTTTTTTCCAAGATTTTGGAATAACGTAAAAAATTTAATGATAGCTCGAAAACATGAAAAACATCTGATAATTTTTATGTGTTAGCCTGATATAAGATTATTTTGAAATCTCTGGTGTATATTTATGTATTTTTTTGCGGGGTTTGAGAATATGTTTCAGCTTAAAGGAGTAATAAATATCTGAAACAATGTGAAATTCATATGACAGTGTTTTAATTTTTCCGAAAATTTGTATAGAAATTGGTCCTGGCAGATTTGTTTTCAAAATCCTGACTTCCCTGTAGAAAAGTTTGAAACGGTTTTTTCACTTCTGTTCGTTTAATTATTATTGAACAACCAGACTGCTTTGAACTTTTGGAATTCCTTAAACAATTCTGATTTTGTTTTAGGAAAAACACCCACATTTTTCTACTGAAATCATCAACAAACAAGGGAAAATACCCGACATCAGTGACTGATGTATCTATTGGTCCACAAACATATGCATGAACCAGCTCTAGAACTCTCTAGGTTATCCGAGTTTGTCCATCTGAAAACAAAGTTTTGTGCTATTTCCTTGTTTGGAAAGCTCCACAAACACCCTGTATCTGCCGCTTGATTTCAAGTAAACCTTCTACTGTATACTGTAGTGTCAACTGAGAGAGATAAGCTAGGCTGAGATGCCCATAATGTTGATGCCATAGTTGCCAAAGCGCATTCCTGATCCTCTCTAGTATCAACCAATTTATACAACACATGATCTTCTATGCCAACTGTGATGGTTTTCTTGGACTCCTTAACAACAATGTAGCACTTGTGTGTGCTAAAAATGACATCTAATTTGGGACAGTGGTGCATAATTTGATTCAGTGAGAGCAAATTGAGATCCATGCTCAGAACAAAGTACACATTGAAAAAAAATGAGATTTTTTCAATCCAGAAGATACTTGCACATTGCTTTTGCTGACAATTATGATCTTTTCACCACCAGCGTAGATCACTGAATTTGAGCAAGCCGTATGCTCATTGGAACAAGCCTTCTTGTGAGTAAAATGTCGAGATGCTCTAGAATCCATGTACCACAAAAAGGACTTTGCTTGATCTGTTGGTTGTTTGGCCATGAAAGCATAGAAGGTTGACTCTTTCTGCTCAAAATGCTCTATGACATGAGCCTTTTGTGGAGGCCCTCCTTGATTGAATTTTTGATCAGCCAGCCTCTTTTTGTAGTGCTTCTTCAAATGACCAAGTTTACCACAATAGTGACATGTGATAGTCATCAAATTCTTCGAAGTATGATTATAATTTCCTTGACCTTTCTTTCGAGGCCACTTATCTTTGCTCTTGTCCTTGGCTGCAAAGGCTTGTTCCACACTCAATGTTTCACTGTTGTTACTAAACTTCTTCCATTTGTCCTGTTGCAAGAGGCTGTTGCACAAATTGTTGAACTTTAGGTCAACGTTGGTAGATTTGATGTTGAGTGTTTCTACGAAATGCTCATATGTCTGTGGCAAGCTCTTCAGCGTGATTATTGCCACTATATCTTCTTCTTCCATATTGCAACCAATAGCTGCCAAATGATTGTGAATGTCCTTGATCTTCATCAAATGTTCCTGCAAAGACATCTTCTCATTCAATATGATGGAGGAGCAAATTTTTAGGGAAGAAGGCCTTGCCGTTATTTGACGTCTCATGTAGATCTCACAGGTGCTTCCAAATCTCTACAGAGGTTTTGCTTGATGGAACCTTCCAAAGCTTTTCATTTTGTTAAGCACACTAATATACTGGGGGGGAGGTTAATTAGTATATGCCTCTTTCAAACTGATTGAACATTAATTACCATCAATAACTTCTCCAATCATCACAACTTTCCTCAAAATCAAATTATCATTAGTAGCATTTATTAATCTTTCCTTACTTGTCTAACAACTTATCAAATACTGAACATACATATACATCCACATAAATGAACACCGGATTTACATGGAAACCCAAAACGGAAAAACCAAGGTGAGCATAGCTGATTGGATCTACGCCCCAAATCTAGCCTCACAAGAATATAATAAGGAATTTGCAATATGAAGTAGGCACCAACCTGTGGAGACACTGGAATCCCCAATTACATTTGCAGGCACCAACCTATAGGATACACCAATCCCCTAATCCAAAATCTGAGCACCAACTCATCATGTAAGACACCCAATCTCATACAAAATATAAGAGATATGAAATGTAGACATTCAAGGCTGAATACTTAGCTTCTTCTTGATCTGATCAACTTCAAAACTCCTTCATACTGTGCATAAGATCTTCAAATGAAATCACACACAATGATTGAGATGCTACCCATACAAAATCTCCCACATACTTGCACATGAACCACGCCTTTCAGATATGCACTTTAATTAACACCCTAGGACTGAACCTAGATCAACTCTAAATATATAGAGAAATGATAATTACATTCACAAGCTGGCCTAGAACATAATTACACTAGCCACAAGTTGGCCACAAGAATAGACCTTAAACCAAATTTGTAATAGGCTTGGTAGAAAAGCCCACATGTTACTCCAGCAGTAGGGACACACTATGCAATACCCCAAATACACTCTATTGGCCCCAATGAACACACAAATGCTACCTTCGACTGGTGCATGTTATCCTTCTCTGGTGCATTAATTTAGAACATCAACATAGTTGGCGAACCAACACATTGAACACTTCGTCATTTCTAACTTTCTACCCGTTGATGCCAACCTCCCAAACTCTGGAATATCATATGTAGCTATACTTTACTTCCAAACCGCAAGCCATAATTTTTAACTGCGACAGAGTGCGGAGCCCAATGTAATGTTTCCTTTTTGAAATAAGATTTAATAATAGATCATAATTACTAAAATAAAAATATAAAAATAATAATAATAAAATATAATTACAAGTTAATTAAGTTCAATGAAAGGTCAAGAGGCATGTAGTGAAGAGTTGTGGTTCCTTTAAAATAAGATATAAATGGGAGAAGACTCCATTTGAAAGTGGACGTGGATGGAGCAAGGAAAATTAGAAAATGAAATATGGAATAATCAGTTTGGTATTGGAGAAGAATTCAAAACTAAACTTGAATTAGAAATAAAGAACAACAATTAGGATTAGTTAAGGAGCAACTAATAAAGTGGAAGAGACAACACTCTTGGGAAGACATATTAAGAAATTGTAGAGTGCATTTGAGGGGAGCAAGCGTTTATATCAGACTTACATTTGCAAATCTGCGAATGAGAAGATAAAAGGGAAGATCATCAAAGAAAGGTTGAACTGTTAGAAGAGTTTATAACAGAATTGTAAGAAGAGTATATGCAAATATAAAAGAGGAATATATACAGATATAAAAGAAATGTATATGTAGAGATAGAAGAATATGCTGATGCGAATTGAGAAGGAAAGTATATGCAGAATTAAAGGAGAAGTATAAAGAGAAGGCATAGTTTGAAGGTGTCAATCAAGAAAGAATTAATGGCGAAGAAAATAAAGATGTAGCTCCTTCCAAAGGCTAAAATTATGAAGGATCGTGTTTCGTCCAAAGGGTGGTAATTGTGATAGTTTGTGACCATTGCAAAGGGCAGACATGATAAAGAGGTGCGACTGTTCCCCACATTGGAAGACATAAGGGAAGAAGGTTTCATTTGAGGAGGACCTCTAAGGGAAATCAATTTGGGAATAATAAATTATTCTCAAAGGCAACAATGAAAAGTGGTGGCTCAATTCATATGAAAGGTGGTGACTCTTTTACCAATAAAATATAAAGCAGAATTCATTCCAAGCATTGAAGGATCTCTTATCACTCATCACACATGAATCCACAAAAGCAATTGTCAAATCAAGCAAACAATCAATCAGAAAATCACTCATCAGATCAACATACATTCAATTCACCAATATGAATATATCAAAACAACACTCATTACATCATCACTCATCAATTATCTAGTCAACAATCTCTTAATCATCACTCACCAATACCTCAAATCATACAATCTAAAGAATTCATTCAGTCAATCAATCTTTCATACAAATATCAATCATTCAACAACAATCGAAGAAATCAAGCAAGCACAATCACATCGAACGGGACATTCAGCAAATCTAACCAGAAGTAATTCTGATAAAGGAAGTAAAAGGATTTCAGATCAAATATCTAGTCATCTAACAACAAATACATCAAAGTGATTAATATTCAGACCCGACTCTAAAACGGCAATCCGATACTCTTTTCAGATCAGTTCTTCAGCATTCTATATTCTCACAACTGTCTTGTGGTATATATTTATGCATTTGTAATAATAATTATCTATTACGTATGTGCTTTCATATAATGAAATGTTTAAGTGCATATGCCTAATAATGGAATTGTCTGAAATCCATCTTGTATGAAGGATCGACAGTGCAAAAGGGGAATTATAAGATTGTTATCTTAGTAGGCCACCCTGGAGATGACCATATAACTGGCTCTTAGGGCCAAGAGGGCTCTGATATCAATTTGCTCTTGGGCTTAGATAGAACAACCATGGAATCCCCTTTATAATCTCCTTTCCGACTCTGCAATAATGACTTGTCTTTACGGGAATGAGTAGATAGGGAATGCAGGTACTAGAAATCCACTAAGTAGGCCACCTCGGTGGATGTCCATATTGGCTGCCCAACAAGGCCAAGAGGGCTCTGGTTCTAATCTTATCTTGGGCTTAGTGCGGATATTGTTTTACGTGGACCTATCATGTTTCTTCCTCCAAACCCTAACGTGTTTGCATAATATTATAGATATTATATGCATGCTATGTGTTCTTGTCTAGACCTTATAATTGAAAGTATATATATGTGAATGGTTGCAGGATTCAAATCCAGGTTTGCATTGTTTAAGGAGATATTTTACTTAGTAAAGATGTAACCCTTACCCTAATTTATTGCAATTGTGATTCTAGGGCAAAATTGGAAGGGGACATTACACCAAATGCCATGACAATGCAATTGAGAGCACCTACTATTTCCTGAGTAACAAACCTCAAAAACATACTACATATACTTCCAGACAACGTCACATGTAATAGAAAATCAGGAACTACTAAAAGTGGAGCATAATGATAACATTAAGAGAGCTATCAAACTTAGCTTGTCACAGTCCTTCCAGAACTCAAATGCTCAGTTCATGTCAGAAGCAACTAAAATTGCGTTGCTGTCAGGCGATCACATACAATTGCATTTGATTCTCATTGATCTATTGACTCCTTTGACATCAATGACAACACAATGTTCAACAATCTAGCCTATTGTCATTTGATGGCAAACAACAAAATGCTTCCAGCACGCCAACACAACCCAAGCTAGTTAGGGACTCCCTTTATGAGGTATTATTGGTTTTGTATGAAGCTTCTGAGCATTTGACTTCTTTTGGGTCTATTTCTCCCCTTTTCGCATCAGTGTCAAAGGACAACAGCCGCCAACTTGTCTTGCTTTGAAAACATTGTGCAAGACCACCTAGTATACTTGTGGCAAGGAGTCAACACTCCCCCTCGACCTGTACTTCCTCTTGCATCAAGAGGAGGGAACAACCACTGCCAACTTCTGCCAGAGATTCTCAAAACTCTCCTTAGGAAGAGTTTTTCTGTGAAGATATCTGCAATTTTCTCCTTTGTCTCAACATATTCTAGCTTTACTTCTCTGTCTGCAACCTTTTCTCATAGGAAATGATACTTAATATAAATAGCTTTTTCTTTGAATGCATGAGTGGATTTTTGTTAAATTATTATGACACTTGTATTGTCACAAAGAATAGAAATGGGCTCATCATTCTCTCTTTTCATTTCCTTCAAATTCTGTTACATCCATTAACCTTGGCTGCAACATGAAATTGGTGCAATGTACTCTGCTTCTGTAATGTCCCTTGTGTAATACTTTATGATTTGGGACTAAATTTTCATTGTAAGTGACTCCTCTGCTAAACTTATATTCTAAATGAGTTTGGATGCTGATAGTATCCTATTTGCGAATGTTTCCTTGCTTGTTATTTAACTCAAATGTAATAAATGTGGAAGACAATCGTTATATCCAAGTAATGAGACAATAAGATCAATCTGAATATCTGATAAGAAATATCATTCAATTTATCTGGATGTCTTTTAATATGTACGGATATAAGTATATTGAACAAATAGGTATATGAGCTGCTATGGAGTCTATAATGTCTTATTTGAACTGTAGAGTTATGACTCTTGAATAGATATAGGAATTAGTGTTATCAATGTGTTATATTGATCAAGTATTGCCTCTGATATTACTTAATGGATCTGTATAAGAGGTTCCAACTGTTTTAATGGTATATGTTTTAACTAGTATCCTCTTGAGTTTATGCACATGTGCCCTTCGAATAAAAATAGTGGAGCGATTCTTCTTCAAACCGTAGTGTGTGTGTGTGTATAATGATCTGCGTTCTCAATATTTAATTCACAAATCTGGTTATGTTATATATAGAAATGTCCAATGTGATGATCCCTTGAGGGATGTGAATGTCTTCTTATATCTGATTTGAAATGTTAACTCACTTGTAAGTGCTGTGACTCATGTCTCTTCTTAACAGCACCATTTCAAAAACAAACAAATCAAACTTTATTTAATGCTGCCTCAATACTGCTTTATCCTTAATCGCTTTCTTGTATTTCTTCCCTAATTTGCCTCTATTTGTTATACATCTTAAAGCTTGAATCACACCTTGCCCACTCATCAGCATCTTCTTACATATTTAACAATTTGTATATTTTTTTAAACAAGTTGTGTTTTTCATATTGCCCATCGTATTAACTGAATCTTCATATATTGGTCTGCATATTAATTGAATTACCTTATAATTAAGAGAGAAGACAAATATAGAAAAAGACCCTAGATGCACTGTTATCAACGTTGACAGAGATTTAAAGAATCTCTACTAAAAACATTCATCAGTAACCCTCCGCTCTAATGATTTTTTGTGACCTGAATACTGATCATAGGTGCATTGCTTACAATTCCGAAAAGACCCAGAAGTTCAAAAAGATTAAAATTCTGCATACTTATGTTTTTTGACAAGCTTAGTCTTTGCAAGATTAGCCTCGTGTTGAAAGCCGACTATTGTCATATACTTCATTTTTGCATGCGGCCATTCCCCATGTAATTCATGTTTCCCTTGTGTCTCATTCTCTTTCCTCTGGTGATGAGTATGTTGTTCCCCATATTATAGTCGATGTATATTGCAACCTTACCATCCTTTATAGTTAGATCGAATTTTTGTCTTGTTATATCATTTGCTTGAGGTGGAAAGTCCTAAAGAATAAGATGAGTCTCAAGTCCCTTGATAATTACCTCCCTTCAATATAATTCCTAATTACACCCTTGGTTATCGGTCATATATTTGACTCTAATTACGTTACCATGTGGAATTATCGCCTTGTTTAATCAGGATATTTCCCATTTGATTAATCTATATTCATATTTGTTGGGTGGTGGTCAATACACCAAGATAGTTTTATCTTGTAATTTATAATTTATCATTATTTAATTTAATTAATTTAATAATTATATAATTATTCTAATATTATATTTATTATTTATTTTATAATATTATTATTGAATTATTCATAGTTGGCAAACTCGCAAAATACTCGCCGAGTTTTTGAGAAAAACTTGCCAAGTACTTGTCGAGTTTTTCTCAAAAACTCGGCGAGTCCGATAAAAAAACTCGCCCGCATTTTGACAGTCACTAGTAAAGGCAAAAAACGGCCCAACTGACTTTATTATTGTGTTTTGAGTGCTTCTATTTGGCTGAGTGAGGAAAATAGCCTTTCAAGCCCTTGCTAACTGATTTCAACCGATTAGAAGCGGATTTCAAGTAGTATTTTAAGAAAAATCAGATTCCTAGGTAGGTTTTTTGATTTTTCTTTCATTGTTTTTTTGAAACATTCTCTTTATTTTTTGTTGCATCTAGATGAATATAAAATCATTTCTACGTAGTTAAAAATGATTTTGAGTCATTAGAACAAGATTTAGCACTATTTTTGACAAGTTTTGTTGAATCTTTCACTTTTTTTGAAGAATCTCTAGTTTAAAAAAAAAAAAATCCTACTAGTTTTTTTTTAAATTTTTTTTTAAATGATGTCTAAAATTATTGAAACTAATTTAGATAGTTTGCTTAATTGTTTAACTAAAATATTAATTTTGTCTTTTCACTTTCTATGTGTAGGTCAACAGTTAACCATTAATTCATCATGGCAGCTTCAGGGAATGATTGGCCACTAGAACCATGCCCATCTGGATATATAGGCACCCGTCCTAAAGGTGCTAGAGATAAGACATGGAGGTATGCCTATGAAGGACTAGACCCTAGGACAGTGATTTGCATAAAATGTGAAAGTAATTCATGGAGGCATAAACCGCCTCAAATACCACCTTGCAGGTATTGACAAGCATGATACTAGGAAATGTGATAAAACCACAAAAGAGATAAAAAGATATGTTAATGCCATAATTGCAGCTGAAAAAAATTGCAAAGGGAGAAGGCAAAATTAGCTATGAGGGCAGCCATAGTTGAATTTCAAGGTGCTTCAATTGACATTGAAGAAGAAGAAGTGACACTTCAAAGTATAGTAGGCTCTCGTCATGGCCCTCCTATCCGCAAAACGTGCACCCCCTCTTTTAGCGCTTCTGCTTCCTCTAGTAGAGTGCCTGCTGCTGCATCACCATCAGGGAGTGGGACACAACGGTAGTTATTTTGTGCCCAGGAACACACCTGGAGCACAACCATCATTAGAGGCCACTGTATGGAATAAGGAGGCAGATGAGAAAACAAACATTGCATGTGCTGATTTTTGGTATTTCAACAACATCCCGTTGAACGTGGCAGAGAGTCCTTATTGGCTAACTTTGGTGACCGCAATGACAGTTTCAGGAAAAGGGTACAAGGCCGCTTCTCGCAAGGATTTGGGTGAGAGGTTAGTAAATAGTCCACTTGATTTCATTTATAAATTTTAATTGTTTTTCTTGTTTATTAAATCAAAATTGTGTACTTAGACCTAATTTCACTTTGTTCTTGTAGGTTGCTCACAAATGCGGTTGATAGGGCAAAAGAAGTGGTGGAGTACCAAAAAAAGAATGGAGAAAATATGGCTGCACCATTCTTTTTGATGGATGGACAGATGGAAAGAACCACACCATTATTAATTTTTTGTTGCTTGCAAGGACAATGTGGTGTTCTTGAAATCAGTTGATGCATCTAATAAGGTGAAAAACGGAAATACATTTGCTGGAATGTTGAAGCTCATTGTCATGGAGGTGGGTGTAGAGAATGTGGTGCAAATCATCACTGATAATGCAACAACATATGTGTCAATAGGTAAAATCCTCCAAGAAAGGCACCTCACTCTGTTTTGGACACCTTGTGCAACACATCTCCCAGACCTTCTTTTGCAAGACATAGGAAAACTTGATTGAGTGACTCCAATTGTGGAAGATGCAAGGCGGATAACAAAATATATTTACAATCACCCTCAGGGTCTACATTTGATGCGAGAGCACACTCATGGGAGAGATTTGGTGAGATCCGGTGTCACAAGGTTTACAACGATTTTCTTGACCTTGCAAAGCATTATTGGTGCATTGGCTTCTTTGAAACAAATGTTTGTGAGTCAAGCTTGGCTAGACTCATCTTATTCAAAGAAGGTTGAAGAAGAGGTTGTCGCATGCACAGTCTTTGACAATCATTTTACACAAAAGGCTGCAGAGATTGTGAAGTTAACTTCAAAACTTGAATTTTTAATTATTCTTGATTCAACTCTCTCATTATTAATTTGTAACTTACTAACTTCATTAATTAATCTTTTTGTAATTCGTATTTTTCAATTATAGGTGTCCGAGCCCTTGGTTAGAGTTTTGCGCTTCGTAGATGGGGATCAAGTCCGAATGGGATATCTTTATGAGGCCATGGATAGGGGCAAGGAGTCTATAAAAAATACTACAAGGGGGATAGACTCAAATTTGATCGCATTTGGGAAATTATTGATAGGAGGTGGAACATTCAGCTCCACCAACCCATTCATGCAGCAGGGTACTTCCTCAACCCTCGTTTTAGGTTTGATGATTCTTATTCAGATTCTAATGGAGAGGTTATGGAGGGCCACACTGCATGCATTTAGAGGATGATACCTGAGGTTGAGGAGAGAGATCTCATTGTGGCCAAACTCCAAAACTATGTGGAAGCAAAGGGTAATCTATTCTCTTCAGAGCTGGCAAAGAGAGGAAGAGCTACTTAAACCCCAGGTATAACATTTTTCATTTGGATTTTGGGGTCTAAAGTAATTGATAAAATATATTTTCGCTTTTCTCTTTGCTTTCTAACTTTTCAATATTTTATTTTGCAGATGCTTGGTGACAAAGTTGGGGTGGAAATACCCCAAATCTAAAAAAAATTGCCCTCAGAATCTTATGTTAGCCTTGTAGTTCATCCAATTGTGAGTGCAATTGGAGCTTGTTTGAGGCCATCCACACGAAGAGGAACAAGTTAGCTCAAAAACATCTCCATGGCCTTGTCTTTGTGCAATATAATCTTCGGTTGCGCATAAGGAAGGCACATGAAGCAGTAATAGGTCTAATTGATTTGAACGATATAGATCCTTATAGTGATTGGACATCACAGGAGCAACCTCCATCGTTTACAAAGGATGATGTCAATGATTTGGAGAGGTAGGCAATGGAGGAGTGGGGTGGATTTGGTTTCACACTGTATGACATTGAGGAGGATGAGGACTCATTGCTAGTGCTAGGAGGAGCTACATCCAGGAAGGAGGATGAGCCATACGCACCATCTGAGATACCGAGCGAGGAGGCACAGTCACGCCCAGTGTAGGCTTCTAGGACTAGACCCTCTAGTTCTACCTCTTCGTTAGTTTTTTCTAGAGCTGAGAAGAGGAAGATTTAATTGTAATGATGTATTTACTTTTAGTTTTACAGAAACTATTTACCATTTTTCTTCCACCCATCAACATTCCTCATGAGAATGTAATTTTGTAACCACTTTGCATTTAAATATATCTAGACTCAACTTGTTTCTTTTGTGTTCTCATTAATTGATTCATTGGATGCATCTTCTCATTGAATTTTGCAAAGATTTCTAATTAAATTTAAGCAATTTTTTAAGTTCCCATGTTTTTTGCTGAGAAACTGGCCAAATTTTTCCCATGGTTTTTTTTCAGGTGTAATAGATAGAAAAAAGATAAGCAACTAAATGAGAAGTACATAATAAACTATGCAACTACCACATCTAGCAAATATGCCACATCATTCAAATATATTTACAACTATCATATGAAATACGATCCTTAAGTATGAACAGAAATGAAGTTAATCTATTAAGCGTTTTTTTTTTATGAAAGACAAGATGAGAAAGAATAACTGAGAATTATAGTAATACCGAAAAGATTCCATCAACAGAAAAGATGTACTAGTAAAGCATTAAAGAAAACTACAAGCAAGATAAGAAGCTTACTGAATTAAATGTTCAGGCCGGCAAGGAAAAGGATGGTTCGCTTCTTCCATTCTGAACATGCTGCGGACACGGGGGAAAAAGTATCATTGGGGCATTTAACCACCCAACCACGGATCACAGATTTGATCCCCCTGGCTCGCTTCTATTGTAGCGGCCCGACCTTCCGCAAAGGGCGTAACGTGGTTACTAAGCCATTCTGGATCCGGTGAAAGAAACCTACACTCTTCAACGGTTAGCACCCTATAGCAATTGCTAACTTGGTGATAACTCTCTGACAAGGTGTATCCGATTTGCCTTACAAGCTGATTTATCTATCCTAGTATACCTTGGCCAAGGTTTTAGTACTTACGTAGGATCATAGTCAAGCTCTCACCCTATCCCGGCTAGCTGGACTACATTACAGAGAGCAAATAGACAACACAGAAGAAACTAACTTGAAAAAGTTGAGGAAGTATCAACACTTCCAGCGAGCCACATCGAACCTTGCTGGTTTGATGTGTTAATTCAGTCAAGACTTCGACTTACTCTACTCACTGGACTAGCTGAGAATCTCTCAATCATTCCAGCTCTCCATGCAACCTATTTCTTTTTTGGTAAACTCAACAATTCTAAATTTGCTGGGTAACTTAAGGTTATGGTTCTTCTGAACAACCAAAAAGAAGAGAGCATGCGAAAGAAACCAAGAACATGCTCAACATGTCAAGAAAGTAAAGAAAACAAGGACCAATTTTAATTATAAAAGAGGAATGTCCACAGTGGTCCAATTACGGAAAAATACAACAGTGTTGGGGACTGGCTGTAAAAAATACTACTGTTCCACTGAACAACCAAAGAATAAGACATCCGTACTCAACCAAGAACAAGCGCAACTTCCTTTAAAGGAAAGGCAAGGTTTAATTAAATTAATAAAAAGAAACGTGTCAACTGCAGAGTCTTTGCAAGGAGACAAGAAAGAATCACAAAGCAAGAAAGGCCAAACAGTCCGAAAACAACTATACATCTAAGCTCAATTAACATACAAAAGCAGTATACATAATTCAATTCAAAAGCACCAACTGCAGCTGAGATAAACATAGTAATCATGCCTAGTGGCTTCCTTCCACGATAACACTACAAGAATCAGTATGCAGAGAAAAGACGAAAGAGAAGATACACTTGCCTGTAGCTCTTCTTTCCTCCATGTATTCCTAGCTCGTTCTTTTTCCTTCTCTCGTATCACTTCCCAACATTATTGCCTTGTTAATCGTTTCTCTTCCTTATAATTCCACTCATGTTCGGAAGGAGAAATCGTTTTCCAACACCACGGTTCTATGTATGACCCGAAACCCTTCTCTCTGTCGCGGGTTGATATATGTATATATCAAAACAACACCGCGTAAGACTAAGGTTTTGTATTCTCTTTTCTTCCGCTAAGAGACTATCATGCCGCGGTAACAATAGCCAAGAATGGATTCCCATCTTCCCCAATAAAGAGAAATAATTTTAAAAAAACAACATAAGGTTCACGTTATAAGGTCCAAGTGTCGATTTCTTTTAAAATGCCTATAGACCACTCCATAAAAGAGGAGGTAAAGGTCGAAAGCAAAAAGCACATTCCACTTATACTTACACACACGACAAGTTATTTTATTATATTTACATATATATAAATACTACATGTTTTCCCATGCGTGTTTACATATACGTAACTATAATGTAAAATAACATTATCATGTTCATAATTATAAATGGCATGTTAAAATAAAGGTTGAAAGATAATAAAAGACGCTCTGAAAGATTAAGTAAAGGAAAGAACATTCCAAACCAAAGCAAAAATGAGTTGACTTCAATCAACCCTGACCAAGGCGTGAACTAAGGACTCAAGAACGACAACTGAGACAAGGTGACAAGGACTTGGTAACGAACTACCAAAGTCTTCAGGATGACGCTAGAATCTAGGTACACTCACCAATTCCAGTCAGTCCACTTAGTAACCATGTTGTGCCCCCCTTTTCCCGGTGATACTCTTTCCCCTTAAGTCGGGCCGTGTCTTTCCTGCATCCACTTGATCAAGCACAACGCATTAAAATATAATCGTTGTTAGATAGTCGAAAGACCAAATATTAACAAGGTTACCTGGTTGATGCGCAATTCATGACGTAATCTGTACATTCCTACTAATGTACATAGTTCACCATCTGTTCCTGATCGTTAGTATCATCAACATCCAAATAGACTTATACCATTGAAACGAATATAAAAACCATTTAGACATCATTTACCACTGTAATGAATATAAAAACCATTTAGGGCACCATTTACCACTGTAATGAATATAAAAACTATTCAGGGCATCATTTAGCACTGCAATGAATATAAAAACCATTTAGGGCATCATTTACCACTGTAATGAATATAAAAACCATTTAGGGCATCATTTACCACTTTAATACAAAACATAGTAATTTTTAAATAGACAGTTCAATAGGGATGTAACATCAAGCCTTGGCGAGATTTTGGCTTTGGCGAGTTTTCCAACTATTTATTATTTTATATTTTAATTCTATTATAATTTAATTTTATTAAATTCCTTTTTTTTGATAGGTTACAGGCCGAAGTCGGATAGGAGAACAAGCCTAATAAGTCTAAATTGTGGTTGAGATAAAGTTACCTGCATCTTTCATCCGGAGTTACTTTGGTGTTCCTATGGGATTTCTCCACTTTTATAATCTCATCTCTTTTCCGTATGCAAATCTAATTTCAAAGTACTGAGTTAGCAAGCTTGGAAATTTTGATGAGTTAGAAAAGTTCTATATTCTACTCCTTTCTTTAGACTTTTCGAAGTTGGACAAATCTTTTTTCCACAGAGATTATATTCTGTTCTAGTGATACCCATTCAGGAATTCCTCATTTGCCATCAAATATATTACCAAATTATTTCTCTACTTAATCATCACTTTAGTTGCCTTTCTGTATTTTACTCTCTTCTCTATCTCTATAGAATAAGCTGAGAAGTCCATTTGACCTTTAGTCATCCAAACTAGTGCTAAGTGTTAAATTGCTAGATCTACCTTTAGCCATCCCATATCAATTCTATTCTTAGTATTGATTATAATTCTATTGATCTTTAGTCCGCCTCTATTAAATTCATGCCATACTCCTGATCATCACTATTTTACATTTCTCCATTATTAAATACAAAGCTAAAATAATGTGAATATATTTTTAGTAAGTTAGTGTTAACATGCGGGATTACCACTAGAGTATCCTAACTTTTATCATCTTCACCGAATCGTATATAAATCTATCCCAGAAATTTAAAATAACAAACTTAGCTGTATGTGCTACCTGCCATTGTGAGTAAATACTCATTCGAAAGATATCCAACTGATTCGATTTAGACTATCAGTGTTGTAATGCATTGTCTTTGTATTAGAATGTATTGTTATTAATGTTCTCCTGGCTCCACACCGGTTCTATTAATCGAATTAGTTTAGATCTCTTAACGTTCTATTAATTACAAATATCCTTCAGTCTAATTGTCTATCGTTACATATATGATAAACTTGAATCTCAGAATAAATAATAGAGAAAAGATAATGGATTGTAACAGATTTTGACACCATCTTTCTATTAATAGTAATATTTCTTATTACTGGCAAAAGGATTACGCAATCCATACAAAAAATTACTATATCTCTTCCATTTATACTTCCCGCCTCTCGCTTAGACCTAATTCTTATATAAAACCGATATTGTGTATGTCTTGTGGATAACTATTTTTGCCTTCCGGCTACATCCATATTAACATCATATTTGGAACTGGAAGATATACTACCCAAAATTTCTGATTAAAGTACTTAGGAACTATTCTGATTTTCTATAGACTTCATAGACCTTAGAGATATTTTGATAGGGCTAATATAACAAAATGGTCCTAATGCTAGTGCCCTATACTAATAAACTAGTAAGACTACCTGCAACTATAACCCTCCGCCTATTCCCAAACCTTCTTTTTCTTTTTCTTCTCATCAATCAGGTTTTGGTCTACAAAGTAACACTCCCCATGAGGGGGGAGATGGGTACCAGTGTTCGTGGATGCTCCTTCCTCCCGCTTGCTGCTTCCTTTCCCTTGTGAGCTTCCGGATTTCCTTGGCCTTCCTCTCTTTTCACCCACTTTCTTTTTCTCAACTGCTTCTTCTGGTCCGTTGCATGGTTCTTCCATATCTTCAACTGTGAAGGGTTCATAACCTTCCTCTAGCAGATAATCACTCCACTACTTGTCCCCTTATGCTACTTTTTGTCTGAGCCATTTCTGTAAAAAATCTATGTTCCTTGCTATTGTGGGCTTTCTTTCCTCAAAGTCCTTTTCATTTTTGACACTTAGGATTTGTTTCTTCACTACTTCCACATCTGTCCATTGCATATCCCTTGGCCCCGTAGGGTAGTGGTAATCCTTTAGGTACGGTGCCCTAAGTTGTTCGTCCATGTTGTGAACTGCAACATTCATATCACCCACGATCTCTTTCACAAAAACACCTCTGCAGAGCTTCATTGCTTCGAATTTCAATATGCCCATTACTAGCAAGATTGATACGAAAACAACCGACACATCTTTGTTAACCCTAAACCTCTGTTCCATGCTTAAACATTCTTCCCCCAAAATACCTTTTACCGCCCTCAGTGCATTGTTGTCTAAGTCGTTTACAATTCCACCCCACCTCTTGTCTTTGATATCGCCCAAAAAAGTCATTTGTCTCTTCATTCGTGGGCAAGAACTTGAGAAAAGAGTCCATGACTCCCGAATTGGACTAGTCATCTATTTTTGCTGTGAATGGGTTCTGTTGTATTGCGTAGATTTTAACCAGTTTAATCTATTAAGGCACTTAAAATTTTTCCTGCCAAGGCGTTCTATCTCATCATTATCGGAGCTGGCGACACTTGTAAATTACGTGTTATTTCATAATGACAGGAAATGGTATAAAGGTAGTTCCCTCTCAAATAGTCTATAGGATTCTCAAACTTTCCAAGCTTCGTTATGCCTAGTTAGCCCTCATCCAATCTCCAACTCCCACCTTGGCATAATTAGCCTCTATCCTAGTTTCGTTTAATCTTTTTACCATAATACCTATCCATTTCCACAATTACTATATGTGGGATGCATTAACCTTGTGGATACTTAAAAGTTTATGCATGGTCTATATTAAGCTGGTATAACTAGGTTAATTTCCTTCTTTATGATGCAACTTGTATTATAATTAGGGAATTCCCTTTGGTATGCCTTTGCTTGCTAACTCTTACTACTTCTATACCTGATCATTCCGCATTGCCCTCTACTACACTCACTTCTCTGTGGAGATAATCCTAAGTTTTATGGAGCTATGTTAAATCCCTAGCTTTTACTGTAGAGGTCTTCAACTTAGTGAGGGATCCATTCCTAAAGCCTATGTTCCTTTAGCGATATGCTTTACTGCCTTCTAGCTTATTTTAAAGTCTCTTTATTATGGGGCTCCTATACCTTTTCTTTCCCGATTTTCAGCCAATGCTTTCAATATACTCCCCATGAGCACCCATGTTTGCCAATCTATCTGCTATTGTATTTCCCTCTCTGTATATATGGTTATTAATAGACTTTTTAAAGTATTTTAGTTGTTACTTGGCTCTTTCCAGGAGAGCATTGAGCTTCCAATTTGGTGTGGAAGCCTTTCTTATGGCATTTACTATTATTGATGAATCTCCTTCAATTTGTAGTTTTCTGATTTGTAGATCTTTGCATAACAGTAGTCCTTCTATTAAGGCTCTTATTTCCGCAAGGTTATTTGATTCTATCCCAATGGGTTTTGCTAACCTTGCAACTTTCACTTTGTCCCAGTTGTGAATACTACAACCTATCACTGCTGTTCCGGGATTTCCATGCGAGGCTCCATCATAGTTCAGCTTATTTCAACCTTGTTTAGGTGGAAACCACTTGCAGTTAGCTCTTTTCTATTTGCTGGTCTCTCCCCCTTGGCTTGCATATGGGGGAATCTTCAGCCCTTGCAACCTAAGTCTGATTTTTCGTCCCATTGTGTGAGTGTGGTATTCTTATGTGACTTGGATAATATCCTACTATTTTTAATTTCTACAAAGGTTGCCTCAATCTTGTTGAGTCGTCGTTCCCATCCCATTCTTTTATTTTAAAAGATTTGTCTGTCCCTCTCCTTCCAAATCTCCCAAATTAGAATTGAAGGTGCTGTAGTCCACAAATTACCACATAGGCTGTTTTTGTGGCTCCTTGGCCAACTTTGAAAAAGGCCCAATAGATTATTTGGCAAAGCTGATATCCAGTCCAGCTTGTTGCATAGGCATGTCCAATAGTTGTTGGTGAATTGATAGTTCATTAGTAAATGGTTAACTTTCTTTTCCTACTTCTCACATAACATGCACCTAGATGGTCCTTCAAATCCACTCTTGGTGAACAAATCCGCTATCAGTATTCTCTTTTGTAGTGCTGCCCAGACAAACATACCTGCTTTTGGCAAGCATTGTTTGCTCCAGCATAATTCCAATGGTAATGATGTTGTTGGATTCTGCTGTTGTTTGATCAAGTACTTGTACCTGTCTCTAGCATTATATTCCCCTGACTTTGCCTCTGCCCATATCAGTTTGTCACTTCCCCTTCTGAATCTAACTTTCCTCTCTTCCAGTATCCTTCTAAGTTTGTATTTTTTCGTTTCTTGGTATATTCAGGTTATCCATAGACTTCCATCTCCATCCTAATGATGGATCTTCATTATAGACTTCTATATAATCTTTGACCGTTATAACCCACTGATTTTCCATTATCTCCTTTATTTCATTGTTATTCATTAGTTGCTCTAAAGTTGTGAAGCCTCCCCAGGAGTCCCTCCAAAAGAGGGCTTTATCTCCTTCAGCTATGTCCTAAGTTAGATTATTCAAAATTACTTCCCTACATTCCAACATAAAGTTCCACACCCTTGATCATTTAGGGGGCACTGCTGTCCTGAAAATGCTAATAGGATCATTCCCATTTAAATATTTGTGGCCTAGGATTTTGGCCCATTTTAGTGTCTGGTCTTTGCACATCTTCCACATCAACTTTGCCCCGAGGGCCTTATTTTGGCCTGTCAAGTTTTTTATTCTTATACCCCCTTGTTTGGTTGGTTTGCAATTTTCCTCCTAGGCTACCAGTGCTATTTTTTTTTTTTCTGATGTGCCTTGCTAGAAAAGTGACCTTAATTTCTTTTCTATCTTTGCATTGACCCCTGGGGGGGAAGGTATATAGGACATTTGATAAATTAGTATGGCCGAAAGAATCGTTTTTAACATTGTTGCTTTGCCTGCTGTTGTTAGCCATTTACCTTTCCATGTCTCCATCTTTTTGTCCCTTTTTCCAATGTTAGTCCCAGGTACTTACACGAGAGCTCTTGTTTTCTGAAATCTAGGATGTTGCATATTTCGACCTCCTTTCTGAGATCTACGGTGAAAAAGAATATTTCTAATTTCTCTGGGCTAACTTGCTGTCCTGAAGCTCTTGAATACCAGCTAAGTATATCTTTTAACTGTCTTTCTTCTTCTTTGTCTCCTTCCCCAAATAACATTGTGTCATCAACAAATTGCTGATGTGTGATAGGTTCTAAGTCATTTGTTACTTTGATGCCCTTGATCTGCTCTCTCTCTCTCTCTCTCGACATTTTGAAAAGGTTCTACCGAGAGCTTCTGCCAATATAATGTATAAGAATGGTGAAATGGGGTCTCCTTGTCTCAAACCCCTAGACATGTCGAAGAAACCTTCAGGGGATTCGTTTACTAGGACTGAGAATCAAGGGCTAGATATAGATGCCTTTTCAAACCCAAAGGCATCTAGGTATTTACATAGAAATTGCCAGTCCACTATATCATAGGCTTTCTTTATGTCTAATTTGACCAGCATACTCGACTTATGGTTGTTTTTTATGCTATGTATTACTTCTTGAGCTATGCTAACACCATCAAATATAGATCTCCCCGGTACAAATCCGATTTGTTCATTTGCAATGATAGCTAGTAGAATTTTCTTTAACCTATTGGCTAAGGCTTTGTAATGTCCCCTTTTTAGTAGACATGGATTTTGGAAGATTAGCCCATTTTTCTAACCCTTGTAGGTTGATGAGTTGGGATAGAGGGTCTCCTGCGGCTTGTATCCTCTCCAGAGTTAAATGGTTTCTAGTTTTGGCCTTCGTTTGGTATTTCCATGGCTTCGTTTGCTATACTTAGGATTTATAGTAAGTCATAGGTTGATCGAGAAGGGCCCTTTCTATTTTTAGTAAGGCAGTCATGCAGATAGAGGATGCAGTGGTTGACTCCCTAGTTCAGATAACTCGTCAAAATAATGAGTATTTAATGAGATATTAATATTTTAATGGCCATTAATGATGTTAATTATTTAAGTTATATTATAAAGTTAAAAATTGACTTTATAATAAAGTGGGGGCCATGTTGAGGGTAATGAGTAATTAATACTCATTGATTAAAAGTGTGCTATATTAATGATATGTTATAAAGTCAACTCATTATTATAAAGGCAAATATCAAAATCATTAAAGAGCCTTGCTAATGAAGATTCATGGTGAAATATTATAAATGAGCCTTGGAGAGAAATCAAAATTCATTCTATGCATTTGATATTATTGAATTGTGTGAAGAGAATTTGGAGACAAGGGTTTTAGAAGTTTCAGCTTGGAGAATTGGGAATTCTTCATAGTTTTCAACACTTTGAATTAGTGTAATATCTAGTGAATTGTGCAAATGGCGATGGCTTTTTCTCAGAGGCCATGATTGGGTTTGGTGAATAAATATCAAGGGTTTGAAGCAAATTTGAAGTCTCATCTATTGCAGATCTGTAGCTTCATTATTGCAGGCATTGTTGATATGATTTCGAGCTTTTTATCTTGCTGCTATTAATTCCAGATTTCACTATAAAGGAGTTGGTGTAAATTCCGGGTATGAATAGAGTGTTTTTGATCATTGTATATGAAGATATAAATAATAAAATTCAATTGCAACACTCATATAGTTGAACTTTATTTCAGTTTGTTATTTCTTGCAAAGTTTATATTCTTGCCTGACAACACTTTTGAAAGTTTAAGAAAATTACATGAGTTAATTCTTGCCTGGCAATCCATATAAAAAATTCAAGGAGACTCTTCACAAAGGCATGATGTTATTTCTGATTTGTTTGAGGACAGCTGCAGTAAGTCCCATCATTCACATGAGATAGGAGCTTGTGATCATGAGAAAGCTAATGACATGATATCCACCCTTGATGGCAACCTACATCAATTGGTAGCAATAAAGATAACAATGATAAAGGTACTGAATTCTATGACAACAATTCCTTGTTTGGGCCAAATGATAGTATTGATGCTAGGACAGGTGCAAAGGATGTTGGGGGTGTCACCTTGAGTCTTGACTCGCATGATGTGATTGTCAATTATGAGCTCTAATGATTCTGATTTTCATGACAACAATGATTGGTGGTTGCATCAGCATGAGTTAGTAGAGATTTATAGGTGGATGATGTTGGTACTCGTGATTTGGGTACTACTGATGTTATTTATGAGGGAGACTCATGTTTCAGCGAGTCTTTTTTTTCATATTAGACTTTAGAAAAATGATTCGGAGAATTCAATGGTTGGTAACAGGTCCCAGGATCGTGACTTGCATTTACATAGGAAGTGGGAGTGTTCGAGGAGACTGATATAGCAACAACTTCCACTTTATCAGATGAGCCATTCATTGAGGTACCTAGTAGCAGTACCTCGTATGTTGATGTGTGCAGAGATGATAGCACACACAATGCTATTTGTCATGAGGTGAGCGATTCTACTACAACTTCATATCACAGTGCAGATTGTGGATCAGAGAGCTTACATGGGAGTCAGGGAGTTCAGAGACATCATTTGATTGGGTAACTGACAGTGAGTGACAATCAGATTGCCACATCCATTGAGCATTATGATGCTGCTCGTCAGATGTTAGCCATATTTGGTTGGGGCACTCCTATGTTGGATGAGCGCGGTGATAGTGGCCTTTCCCTTGTAGAGATCCATACTTCGAAAAGTTGTCGGGATAATGAAACATAATTACTTACAATTATTAGCTGACAGAGACTATCTTCTCGAGTGGGGTTGCACTTGTTACGATGCATTGATGGAAAGGAAGAGGATGTAGATGAGCTCACTCATGAGCTTGAGGTGACCTTAGAGTTATTAGAGAGCACCTAGTTGGCTCTTCAAGAGTCGTAGACATGGTTAAATGAGGTTATCGCGGAGTTGAGCCGAGTATAGTCTTCACTAGCTTTAGATATAGTTTGGTTTCCCATAGTGGCAGTTGGTGATGATTTGATATCCATGGGTTGTAGTGAGGATGTCGCTACATCCATAACAGATTTAGGTGTAGTAGACTTAACCGGGATGAGTACTTTGGTTGAGAGCTGCAGAGAGCCACTTGTTGTGTTAGGCTCTCCCATGCTCAACAGTTTGTTAGATGATGGGGGACAAATTATTGATAGCTCTTGTGTGGCTGTGGTGGATCCTCTAGAGAGTTGTGTGTTAGTGCACGACACTTCTCCGTCATCTTCACAGGATATTCACAGAGTATCATCTGGTTGGGAGTATGGCTCCCATGTCGATTTGTTTCCCTCTTCTGGAAGCAAATCGGTTTCTTCATCTCATGCAGCTAATGGTGGTAGACAACTAGTTGTTTCATTGAGTCAGAGTGATTAGCCGAGGGTTGCAGGAGAACAAATTGATTTTGCCTCATATTGTTTCTGCTGCACAAATTCGTTTATTGAGTACTTGCTTGAGAGTTCGGAGTTTCAGGAGGGACCATTTGGAGTCATTGAGGGTACTGTCAGCCGAGGTTCTCACAACATTCAACTTTTGGTGGGAGCAATTGTAGATACTTTGACTACAATGCTTTCTCATAGAAATTTTGTGGTTGGGTTTGTAGAGAGGGTTACTAGAGGCCCTACCCAATTAGTTGTTCGGGGTCAGAGACTGGAGCCATCTTCTGCTTCCCGAGTTGTTGATGATGAGCCATTGACAGAGATTGGAGCCTTTTACTATAACTGCACAGTGAGGAGTGCTCATCATTTTTTTGTTTCATCCACATGTAGAGGACTTGGTGATGCGTCAATGTGGATTGGCTCCAGGATTATACCATCCTTTGTGGATGGGTATACACCCTCTTCAGTAAATGGATTTAGTAGTTGGTAGGTGGTGGGGGACAACTTGCAAAGACATCATATCCATGGCATCTTAGTAGAAGATGAAGATAGTGATTGTGATACAGACACCTTCAGGAATTCTTATCTCCACAGCATGGTTGGATTTCACACCTATGAGGGGTTGATAGATTGTAGAGGGAGGTTTGGTATAGTAGATGTTTCTAGATATTCTCAGCTCCTTATGATGCATGGATGTGTGTTTCGTTTATACTGGGACCCAAGTGGCAACAAGACTAGCACTGCAGTTTGGGTGGGTCCTATTGGTTGGCTTCACCACTTCTGGTATGGTAAAGTTGGGATCAGTATTGAGCAACAAAAGTCTGGGAATGTTCTTCTTGGCAAGCTTCTCAACTGGATTTGGAATCTAGGTATATTTGGTTGGCCACTCTCTAGTGTGCAATGGGATCCTTGGTGTTCATCGAGATTCCAAATTGGGTTCACCGAGGTGTATTGCATTGTGTACATGGTGTGGATTACTTGCAGTCTCACTTTTGGTCATCATGTACATGATTTATTTCAGATGCACAGTTGAGTGGCACTTGTGATGGATAGTTTGTTTGACAACATATCTTGTGCCAAGTTTGGAAGCAATCAAGATCAGTGTTTTGAGTTGCTTCCACCCGAGATTCTTACTCTAGTAACACCTAATGGCAAGGATTTGTTAATTCAGCAGGTTCAGTTCGATGTGCCAGTGTTACAGGAGTTGTTTGGTGACAAAAGGGACATTGCACATGTCTTCCCTTGGGATCTAGGTCAAGGAATTTATTTGCAGTTGAGATTGCTTGGGGACAAGCAATTTCAAGAGGGGCGAACTGTAATGTCCTCTTTTTAGCAGACATGGATTTTGGAGGATTAGCCTATTTTTCTGACCCTCGTAGGCTGATGAGTTGAGATAGAGGGTCTCCTGAGGCTTGTATCATCTCTAGAGTTAAGTAGTTTTCAGTTTTGACCTTCGTTTGGTATTTTTAGGGCCCCGTTTGCCATACTTACTATTTATAGTAAGTCAGAGGTTGATCGAGAAGGGCCCTTTCTATTTTTAGGAAGACAGTCATACAGATAGAGAATGCAGTGGTTGACTCCCTGGTTTAGACGGCTCGTCAAAATAATGAGTATTTAATGAGATATTAATATTTTAATGACCTTTACTGATGTTAATTATTTAAGTTATATTATAAACTTATAAATTGACTTTATAATAAAGTGGGGGCAATTTTGAGGGTAATGAGTAATTAATACTCGTTGATTAAAAGTGTGCTATATTAATGATATATTATAAAGTCAACTCATTATTATAAAGACAAATATCAAAATCATTAAAGGGCCTTGCTAATGAAGATTCATGGTGAAATATTATAAATGAACTTGTTGTCCTCAATTTTGTATTTGCAAAATTGGGGCAGCTCTATGGAAAATTTCGTAGTTTAAATTCTCTTAGGCATTTTCTTAGTTGTTTTGTTTGATTTTGGTTTTGTTTTTGCCCTAGGATTATAGCATTTTCAATTCCGCTCGTTTTGAGCTATCTAAGGCCTTAATCGGAGTAGTATTTTGAGAGTTATTGAGGAATTAAGCGTACTGCAAGTGGGGTTTTTAAGCCCGACTGCATATTTTTATTGCTTTTTTAAAATCTTGCATAAAGTGGGTATTTTATTAGTCATTACATGACATCTTGGATATTATTTACTTGCAAAGTGGAATTAAAACTCCACATTTACATTTTTGCATGAGAATATGTGAATTTTAATGAGTTTTTGTAGTGGTGCCCGATTCCGATATTTTCTCTGTAAAGTTTAAAATGCTTGTAATAATGTTTTTAAAGCCTGTCATAGAGGGCAAGACGTCATTTCTAACATGTATTACATGTTTAAAGCTCAAGTGTATGTTCAAAATGACATGCTAGTGGTCTTCGAAATCTCATCATTGTCCAAAAGTGGCAATTTTATATGTTTTACATATTATAAATCCCATTTTTATCATTAAAGAAGCATTTTTGACTTGTAATATGCTTCGAAAAGCTCATCATTGGCTGTGTGAGTGCATTTGGTGGTTATTTTAAATGCAAATGAGTGTCAAAAACACATTTTTATCCTTCTTTTGCATTTCTTAGCTTGCAACATTGATAAAGAAGCCCGTCTAGGGCATTTCAATAAATTTTTATGCGAATGAGTCTCATTAAAACTTGCAGCGTTGAATGGAAAGCCTGTCTAGGGCATAAAATGTGGTTTCTAAAGGAAGAAGTTGATTTTAAACTTGCAATGATAGATGAGAAACCCGTCCAAAGGCAAAACTCATTCATTTGCAGCTTGTTATCATCATCAAAACCAACGTTTCTCTTCCTAAGGCGTCGTTTTCTAATTCTTTTGCATTATGGTTTGCATCCCCAACCAAAAAACCACGTTGTTGTGAGTTGAACAAGTTTTGGAGTTGCTGTTTCATGCATTTCGTTTTGCATTCTTGGCCATTTGTCACAAGAGTTTCTCCAGATCTGAAAACACATTAATGGTTTGGGTGTTTGATTTTGTTTTCAGCTGGTCTTCAAAAACGTCTATAAAACCATGGTTTGAAGATGTCTTCAAAGATTACTTAGCGTTTTCCATTCCTAGCTGTTATTCTGAAGTTTTTCTCCTCCATTTCAAATGCCTAGGGTTGGTGTATATTCTATTTTTTTTTTATCTTGCAGGTCTTTTCTCTCCATAAATCTTCCTGGAACATCAAAAGATTGAATGTGTTGTTTTGACAACACAAAGTTCTCCCTAAAAGTTAAATCCAAAGTTTATGCAAATAAATGATGAAGAAGAATGTCATAGGTGAAGGGCAGATTTGTGATTAGTTTGTTTACATTGTTCAAAGAGTGCATTCAGCGGGATCAAGAGGAAGATTATGTGCAACGAGGATACTATGATTATTTCGAATGACTTTGTCTTTCTTTAAAAGATGAATATATTGTTTGTAGGTTGCAGAGAAACATGCACTGTCAGTGATGAAGTGAAAAAGGATATGAAGTTGTTTAGTTTGGCAACAATGATAAGAAGCCAATGTGACAATGATAAAGAGGAATTGAATAAGAGAACCGCCATTTTTTCGCAATTACAGTTAAGTTCTTTTTGAAGCCACCTATGGTAAGAAGGGACCCTCCCCTATTGCGGAGAGGAGAGAGAAATCTCATTCAATGTTGTCTTAAGTCACAATTTTGTAAGTTGTAGTCATAGTGACTTACAAAATTTTTAGCTAACAAATCCTTGGAGAGAAATCAAAATTCATTCCATGCATTTGATATTATTGAATTGTGTGAAGAGAATTTGGAGACAAGGGTTTCAAAAGTTTCAGTTTGGAGAATTGGGAATTCTTCATAGTTTTCAGCACTATGAATTGGTGTAATATCCAGTGAATTGTGCAAATGGCGATGACTTTACTCAGAGGCCATGATTGGGTTTGGTTAAGTAATATCAAGGGTTTGAAGCAAATTTGAAGTCTCATCTATTGCAGGCCTGTAGCTTCATTATTGCAGGCATTGTTGATCAGATTTCAAGCTTTTTACCTGTTTGCTATTAATTCCAGATTTCACTATAAAGGAGTTGGTGTAAATTCCGGGTATGAATAGAGTGTTTTTGATCATTGTATATGAAGATATAAATAATAAAATTCAATTGCAACACTCATATAGTTGAACTTTATTTCAGTTTGTTATTTCTTGCAAAGTTTATATTCTTGCCTGGCAACACTTTTGAAAGTTTAAGAAAATTACATAGGTTAATTCTTGCCTGGCAATCCATTTAAAAAATTCAAGAAAGTGCATATTTATTCCAAAACAATCAGTCAAATATATCATTGCATAGCAATTCAGTGAGTTGGTGAAGTTAGAACCTACATGGGTTCTTACGGGCTTTCGCTAGAATTTTATAGATGGTGTTGCATAATGATATTGGCCTATAGTCATCCATATTTTCTGTTGTTTCTTTCTTTGGAATCAAGGATATATATGTGTTATTTATCTCTTTTAGGATTCTACCAGAGTTCCTCATATTTTCTATAGCCTTCGTTAATTCATCCCCTATAAAGTGCTAACATTCTTGGTAGAAACATTCTGAAAAGCCATACAGACTAGGTGATTTATCCGGATGGATCTGTTTTATTGCTATTTCAGTCTCAGATTTTGACAATTTTTCTGTTAGCATCCTATTGTGTTCCCTTGTTATAATCCTTAGACTGTTTGAGAGTATTTTCTTTTGGGCCTCTAGATCTGAGTCGTCCCAATTATTGAGGATATTCTGGTAAAATTTAGCTGCCTCTAGCTATTTCATTTGGATCTTCTAGGATTTCCCCATCCTCTTTTTTTTATCTTAGTGATCCTATTTACAATCCTTCTTTGTTTGGTGCTATTGTGAAAAAACTTGGTATTTTTGTATCCTAGCCATATTTCTCTGGATTTCTGCCTCCAGTAAATTTCTTCTTTAGCTAGAATATCTTCATATCTACTTAATAATTCTTTTTCTTTCATGCATCTTTCTTGATCCATACATTTTTCAATAATCTTATTATTCAAGTTTTCAATTTCTTCTAGTTTTTCTTTAGGCTCAAAGATATTCCCAAATTGTTCTTTCTTCCATATCTGGATTTTTCTTTTAATTGCCTTTAACTTAGATATGAAGCAAAATTTTTTAGAACCCACGAATCTTTCTTCCCCCACCTTTTTTCTACTAATTTAATGAAATTTTCATCCTTCAACTACATTTTTTCAAATTTGAATGGGCATTTTTTGGGTACCCCTTACGCATTAATTACTAACTGAACAGGGAAGTGGTCTGATCCTAAGTTTAGTATTATTGCTGATTTGAAGTTGTATGGTAGCCCAACCAGATTCCCACTAAAAAGGAATTTATCTAATTTTTCAGCAATATTGCCGAAACATGATCTTTTTTATTCCATGTGTAATTACCATTGTCAATCTTAATTTCTAAGCGATTATTACAGTTTACCCAGTTCCTAAAATCTATTAGCGCTTGTGATTCTTTTGTTATTCCTCCACTTTTTTTCCGAGACATCCAATATTGTATGGAAGTCTCCTAAAATATAGTTCTGGTTAGGATGATTCTTTAGGAGCACTATTGCATCCCACACTTTGCTCTTTTTGTTGTTTTGGATTGGTCCATACACATTAATTAGCATTAAACTCAGACTACTGCTGATGCTCTTAATGAGGCAACTTTGCTAGTGTTTGTGACTAGTTAATTTGTCATATGTTTCCTTTCTTGTGTTCCAGAGAACTCCTAGACCTCCTGACGCTCCCTCTGCTTCCACCATTTCCAATTGCCACCCTCCTATCCTTTTTTTTAAATTGCTTTATCTCTTGGTTGTCCAGTTTGGTTTCTTGAAGCATTATTATTTCTGCTTTTGATGAAAAGATGCATCTCTTTATGATGCACTGCTTGTTAGGTGCATTCCATGTAATCAACTTCATGAGTCCTTGGGAAGGAACTTCCCCTTCCCTACATTCAGTAAACTTGTGATCTTTATTTGATCACCTACAGATGTATCTCTTTTTCTTAGTTCTGCCATAGATTTCCTACCCCTCCTTTTTGCAGATTTAGCACAGACTAGAGTACCTTTGCTTTGATTTATTTGTGCTATCCCCAATTTGTCTCTCTCTATTTCCCTTACCTCCTCTAAAAGGGGCACCACATTTTCATCCTGTTCCTCATTTTCTATCTCTTCCGCTTCCTTCATTTCCAATATTTTTCAATGATTTGCTGTTTTTATAAATCTTTTTCTTCACTCTCTTCCTCCTTATCATGCGATATCCCCATCATGTCATAGACCGCTTCTAATTCTAGGGGAACATCAACTTTCTCAAAAATGTTCAGATCTAGATTCTCTGTATTATTTACTTTTTCTTTTTTATTGCTCACCCGTTCTTCATTCTTTTCATTGGTTATAATATCTTTATTCTGGCCCTTATCCAATTGATCCAAAAGAGGTAACTGCTCTTTAACTTCTGTTTGAAACTCCTCTGCATCCTGTAGAAGATACTGTAGAGTTTCTTTTCTTTCTTCCAGAGACCAAGAAGGGTTTTTGGTTGCAAAGTTTCTGTTTTCTCATTTCGAGTCATTCTCTGTCATAGGAGATTCTATCTCAAACCCTCCCATCTTATCATTAAATTTAATATTTACTTCTGACATTGGATTTATTTTCTTCTGTTTAGTCCTTTTTGGTTGATTCCTTGTTTTGAAGTTCATGTCATTTTCATCTATCTTTCCATTGTAAAAAGAAGGCTTCAAGAGCCAACTTCCCTTTTTTGTTATTATTTCCAGAGGTTCTAGCTCTTTTATCTTGGGATCTATATTAATTAAAATTTTTACTTCTTTTGTTAGATCCCTTCCTTGGTTACCTTCACAACCTATGAAGGAACCCATGTTTTTGCTTATTACTTCAATAATTTTTGGGAAATGATATTCTGCAGGGATCAGACCCACATTTATCCACTTTGGGAATTTCTCTGGTTTGTGTAAACTGGGGATAAAGTTGAGAATCCAATTTATGTAGTGAAAGCTATATCCCTTAAAGAATCTAATGTTACCATAGAGTATTCCTTGTTTAACTTCTTTGTTTTTGCAAGTTATTAACAAAAAATTATTTTCTAGGTTAGATGTACTTACCTAGTTGGGGAAGTGTTTCTTCCACCAGTCTATTTGATGTTGAATAGATTGATTATGTTCACTCCATACCACTAAAACTCCAAGTTTGGAGCAGTGGTCCCAAAATGGCTACATTGTCTCTGTTTTACTCTCTAGAATTTTGCTACCTTTTTTCCGTTCTCTGCGAGGGTTTGCTTTTACCATTATGCTATCTTGGTGAAATGTTGGTTTAGTTTTTTCTTTACTACCCACCGGGATGCAATTTAGCCCCGTAACTAAACTAGGGTTTAATTTCCTTGAATCCTTTATTTCCGCCTGCACTCCACCTTGCTATATTCTTGCATCCTTCTAGCGTTGTGCATAATTGCTAAAGGGCTTTCTTCTTCTCTGATCTCTTCCTTGTGGTCTTCTATTTCCTTCAGAGGCTGCACTTTGGGGATAAAACCGTGACAGTGCCTAGCTTTTTGATTTCAAGAGGTTAAATTTATGCCCTTCGTCCTCATTTGATGTTATTTTGGGAAATCTTTGACTCCCCTAATAGATTTCCCCATTATTCTTATTTATAATCACCCTGGGCTGAATATCTCCAGAGCTTGTTTTGAAGTTTGAAGCCCTCCATTTCAGTTGTGATGTTGCAGTAATGTTCCTTCTGATTCCTAGTGGTATTTGGTTGGCGCCTGGTGCCAAGTCTTTAGGAAAGCCTATGAAATTATTTCTTGGAATATGTTTGGCTCTTTTCCCTAAAATAATTTGCTAATCTCCATTGGTCGAATTTACAGTATGACTTCTTTCCTTTTGCAGATATTTCTTGATAACTCACATTGTCAAAGACAGTTCCTCGCATTATTTAGAGCAGAGCACTTTTTTTTTAAATTCCCTGTAATTACATTTGATATATATAATGTCTTATATATTAAACTATATATATACATATATACATAAACACACACACATCTATATATATATATGTATAAGCGTATATTAATTTTTTATACTTTAGTTTAATCAATGTAATTATAATTGTAATTATGTATATTATAGTTATAATTATATTTTTATTATTTATTTATTTAATCTTATATTTTAACTCTATTGTCATTAAATTCCATTCTAGAAAATGGGACATCATAGCGTCTGCTGTACATAGGGATACTGAGTGCTTTTTACTCAACCAAGATACAAGACTATCACCAAGAAAGAAAGCTTTGCCACTTGTACTCTTTTGGGCATCTACACTTCCGGCCCAATCTGCATCTGTGTATGAAATGTCCCAAAATTGAAATTAATTAGTTCGTGCCCATAATTAATAATTGCGACAGCATAATTTTTTCTTTAACAATAACCTACTAAAGTAATTGTAAAGTAATTAGATCAGTGAACAAGTATGTCATGATAAGCATTATAAAAAAACTATCCTATAACCAATCATAGCTTAGTCCGGTAGGAAACTCGAAAAGGCGCCAATAAATCGCTCAACCCCGCTAAGCTCGAGAGCATACAATTATCCAATCATGGCAACTCGCCTCTTATCCCACAAGTGGCAGGAACATCCAACTATGACCAATTCCTTCCCTTGGGGTATCTATTCACCTCTCGGCCCACTAGGGGTAGTAACATCCAACTATGACTAGTTCCATCCCCTCGGGTGGTTTGCTTAGTTCAAGGGAGCCGGTAAACCGATCTCTAACTTATTTCTATCGGCTTCGCATGTAATTGATTATGGGACAGAATATATATATATATATATATATATATATATATATATATATTTGAAGAAGCATAATTTAAGTATCGATCTTAATAGAGTCAATATCTATGAATGTATATAAGAAAATTGATGCATAAACACCTAGGTCTCATAACAATCACTTGTATGCTTGAATATTATTTTAATATCAGATCTCTGCTTCATTGATTATGGATGCTTCCTTGGATGAATTGTTCTTCGTTTTATATCTTTGATTGGTTGGGGTTATACCCTTTCACTTGGAAAGGATGTGTCCTTTCATAGAGAATCGCTGCCTTGATTATACCTCCTGCCTTTTCATGACACCAGCTGCCCTTAGTGTTTTCCGTCACTGGATTATGGGCAAGATTTAATAATTAAAGAATGTTGCGATCTAGGATACTCTTGGTCGACCCATTAATTAGATTTCGCTGTTATTATATTTTAATCTCTTTAATTTTGGGTCGGCCCTTTTCCTTTAGTGACCCAAGTATTATTATTTTTAAGAGTGGTCTTAGTCGGCCCCTCTAATATTCATAGGAAATTTTATTTATTGTTATTTTGTGTCGGTCCTCCTTTCATTTAATCGTTCAAGTTTCATAGTGTTCCAATTTGTCTATATAGAGCCCTAATCTCAAGCATATGCAATCAATGTGAAGTTTTTAATCTTAGGGTACCACAAACCAAAATCTAGTGTTGCCTTTAGATATGTAAATGTCCTTTTCGCTGCCTTGACATGGGTTTCCTTAGGCATTGCCTGAAACCTAGCTACCATACCCACTGCTTGCATTATATCCGGTCTAGAAGCAATTACATATAACAAACTACCAATCATTGACCTACACAAGGTTTCCTTCAGCCACCAAATTATTATTATTTATAAGAGTGGTCATAGTTGGCTCCTCTAATAGTCACAAGATTTTTTTTTTAAAATTCTGAGTCGACCCTCCTTTCATTTAATCGTTCAAGTTTCATAATGCTGCGACTTGTCTTTATAGAGCCCTAATCTTAGGCGGGGTTATGACAGTGTATCCAGTCAATGTGAACTTTTAACTCTTAGGGTAACACAAACTAAAATCTGGTGTAGCCTTCAGTTATCTAAATATCCTTTTTACTGCATTGCCATGGGTTTCCTTAGGCACTACTTGAAACCTAGCTACCATACCCACTGCTTGCATTATATCTGGTCTATAAACAATTACATACAACAAACTACCAATCATTGACCTATACAAGGTCTGATTTGCCGGAGAGGATTCATCATCTTTGGTTAGTTTACACCCAGTAACCATATGCTACTTATTGGTTTGCATTCTCCCATCTTAAATTTGTTCAACATTCTTTTATCTACTTGGTTTGAGTTATGCATGTACCCTTTTCTAATTGAGAAATTTGTAAACCAAGAAAGAAAGATAACTCACCAACTATTGAATTTTCAATTTCTTTTGCATAGCATCTTGAAACTCTTTGCACATTGCATCATTACTACGTCCAACGATAATGTCCTCCAGATGAACAACAATCAACAATTAGTTACCTTCAATTTTACATATTGTTGTCTGCGGTACCTCTCTTGAAACCTTGTTGATGTAGATACTTGTCCAATCTTGAATAAGATGCTTTGGCAGCCTGCTTGAGTCCATAGAGGGGCTTCTTAAATACGCACACAAAATTTGGTTTGTCTGAAAGCTGGAATCCTTTGGATTGTTCAATATAGACTTCTTCAAACTCTCCATTCAGAAATGCTGATTTGACTTCCATTTGATATATTTTGAAGTTATTGAATACAAATAATGCCAAAAACAATATGATTGTCTCCAATCTTGCTACCGGAGCAAATGTCTCCTTAAATTAACTTCCTCAACTTCAACATATCCTTTGCATACAAGTCTAGCCTTATTCCCAATCATTTTTCCGTCTTCATTCAACTTGTTTCTACAAAATCCATTTGGTACCTATGATGTTTTTGTCCTTAGGTCTAGGAACCAACTCTCAAGTTTCATTCTTTTCAATTTGAGTTAATTCTTCCTCCATAGCCTCTAACTATCCTTTATCTTTGCTAGCTTTTGCATGTGTAGTTGGTTCAATTTTTGAGGATAAGTCAAAGTGGACATGTTCACTTGCTTTCTCAATTCTAATTCGGTTTTGTACTCCACCATCGTTATTCAATGAGCTCCTATCCACAACAATCTTCCTCCTAAATTCTTCCCAATCAAAAATCCAAAAATGGCATGTGGGAGGGTTTTGGGAGAGCAAAATTGTAAACAAAAAAAAATTGAGTGTAAAATGATTCTCTTTTCCCTAATTATAAAACTCAATTACTATTCACCCCACTTAAAACAATAAAAATAATTAAAATTAAATAACATTTATAAATCCCCAAGACCCTAATATTCAAATTATACAATTGCCGACACAATGAATACATACAAGGCACTTTTCAACATTTAAATATTAAATTATAGCTAAAAAACCACTTAAACTCATTTATATATGAAAATTGACGATAAAATGCGATTTTAACCTATGTGCACTATTGATAATTATAGCGTCGATTAGATAAAATATCGATCCCACTATAATAGACAAATTATGAAATATATATATGAATAGATATTAATATTTATTATTGATATCTATTATATTTATATTTATTACTTAATATAGTAAATAGTATTATAATATAATAATGATAATAATAATTATCATTATTATAATATAGCAATAATATTACTAAGTTGGTTTTATAATATCTGTTATATTAATACCGATTATACCAATCATATTCTTATCGGTATGTTATTACCATCAAGTATGATGGTCGATGTATTATTGTCATCGACTTACAAATGTCAATTGGGATATAAACTACTATACTAAATCGTGCGTGATGTAATTGTCAAACGGTATTGACTAACCGTATTGTAATTGCGTGGTGTCAAACGAGATATAAACTGATATACCGTAAGTATTATTACGTGGCATTTGCTGTTAAGAATAGTCATGCCTATGATAGGCATGACTCCTCAAGGAGTCACGTCTATCATAGACGTGACTGTCTTTCTAATTACAACCGTATATATACGTTGACACACCGAAATCAATAAGTGTTGTATTCAGACAACAACAAATCCAGAATAACATATTTCTTCATCCAGCGAGTTCAAATGCAACATTCTTGTTTTTCATACATTCTGAATTCCCTTATAAATATCATTGATATTCATAAAATACTTATGTTATAAATATATAGTTCTAAAATTCAAATTAGAACACTAAGTTTGAGTTGAATTAACATGGTATCAGAGCACTGGTAAAGGAAGATCCAGGAAAGCTCTCAAACTTGAGATTTTCAATTTTAACTCACATTTCTCACATTTCCATGGCAAGCACTATGAGATTCGAAGATAGACTTGAAGGAGGGAATAATTTCTCATCATGGAAATTCAAGATCAAAATGATTCTAAGAGAAAATAAAGTTGAGTCTTTCAAAAATGATCCAGAAAAATCAAATTGGATTGAAGGAAATGAGAAGGCTATGAAGATCATAGTTGATGGTTTTAGAGACCACATAGTACCAATTCTAACAAAATATGAGACTGCCTACCAGATGTTTAAATCACTCGAAAGAACGTACGAGATAAACAATGCTAGCAAGACCTTAGCACTAAAGAGGGAAATTAATCATATAAGTATGAATAAAGGAGAATGAATCAATGCGTACTTTATGAGAATCTCCACTCTAAGGGATGAATTAACGGTACTTGGATATACAATTCAGAGTAAAGAACTGACACTTATTGCACTAGATGGCCTTCCAAACAATTGGGGAACCTTTGTTCAAGGCATTAGTGCAAGATCAAAATTCTCAAACTTTGATTGATTAAGGTTTGATTGTCTTCAGGAAGAGTCAAGACAAAGCAAGAAAGGAATCAAACAAAAGAACATAGATGAAGATCTTCAAGTGTTAAATGCAAACTTTCACAAAAGGGGCAAGAACAAACACTTTAAGAGGAAGGAGCATCATGAAAAAGGTTCATAAAAAAAGGATACTTCTCAAATTCAATGTTTTAGGTGTGATCAATATGGGCACTATGCAGCCAGATGTCCAGATAGACTTAAAAAATTAGCCACATTTGCTTAAGTGAAAAAGAATAAAAATGAGCATAACTCAGAGAAACATGTATTCTACTCTGCCCTATCTAATCAAGTATCAAACGAATCTAATACTTGGATAATTGACAGTGGATCATCAAGACACATTACAGGGTATAAGGAACTATTGGACTCTATGATAGAAGAAATTGATGAAGAAGTAACCATTGGAGATGACAATACATATCCAGTAAAAGGTGTTGGGACCTGCACCATCAAATTGAAATCAGGCATGTCTAACCAACTAACTGGAGTACTTTATGTTCCCGGCATCAAGAGGAATCTAGTTTCCATATCTGCACTTGAGGATAATGGGTACAGAGTAACATTCATGGATTGCAAAGTTCTGGCCTGGCCAAAGAATGCCTCCATCAAGAAAGCAATAACTCTAGGGCAAAGGAAAGGCTACTTGTATGAGGTATGTACTAAATCTAATTTAGCCCTAATTCATGATATTGCAGATTGCAATGAAATTTGGCATAGAAGATTAGGTCATCTAAATTTTCGTGCCTTTCCATGGAAAAATTAGTCACTGGCTTACTTAAGTTAAAACCATACCACTTAGATACATGTAAGGGGTGTGCCCTAGGCAAAAATACTAAGGGTTCCTTTCAAAGTAGTTCTAGTAAAACGAGTAATGTTTTAGAACTAGTTCACTTTGATTTATGTGGACCCATGTCCGTCTCATCAGTA
>MU226000.1:2542658-2560358 GCA_018584345.1 Thuja plicata
CCGCTGTTCGGAAGCCAGTCTGGTACGACAATCTTTGATCAGATGACCAAATTTGTGACAGTAATTGCACTGCACCTTTTTCTTAGAGCTATCCTGAGATTGAGAAGGACCCTTCTGCTGAAAGGACTGAGATGACTGAAATTTTCCCTAATCCTTGTGAAAGGATTGAGCTGCAAAGGTCTGCTTTGAGTAGGATGAGGTGGCACTGCTACCAAACTGTTGTTCCAGCGATCCTGCTGCGGAAGTTTGGTGCACAACTCTGGGAATTTCAGATCCACATTAGTCGAAGTAATGTTGAGAGTTTCTATGAAGTGCTCATAAGAGGATGGTAGGCTTTTCAGAGTAATGACTACCATATCTTCTTCCTCCATCTTTCGACCGATAGCTTCAAGCTGATCGCGAATGTCTTTAATCTTCTTGAGATGCTCCACTAAGGACATGCGTTCATCCATCATGATGGAGAACAGTTGGTTCTTCAGAAAGAATGCGCGACTTTTGTCGGATGTCTCATGCAACTCCTTTAGATGCTTCTAGATGTCGGCAGTAGATTTTCCAGAGGGAGTCTGAGGCAGCTGATCATCGATGACAGAGAACTTGAGAAGCATAACAGCTTCTCGATTCCGATCGTCAAACTTGTCTTGATCTGCAGGGATAGAGGTCGGATGAGTCTCAGTGCCTAGAACAAGCGCATCCAGACGACGGTACTCGAAGATGGTCAACATGCGTTGCTTCCAAATGTTATAATTGCGGCTGTTGAATCGCTGATTGTCTTCCAGCATTAAGTTGGTGAGTGACGCCATTTTGCACATTTCCCAATGTAGAAAAAGTGAGAAATAAAGAGGAGGCGTGAACACAGATTTGAAAACACGAATCCCAATGCAGAGAACAGGGGTAGAATCAGGTACAACTGTCAAGAATTGATGAAGAATAGCGTGCACGGTTTTGAAGAAATTTTTTTAGCTGACCCAGAAAAATCCGGCAAAGACCCAGAAGAAGTCTGGAAAAACCCAGAAGGAATTTGAAATCAGATTTGAAATCTGTTGGCACAAATTTTGAGGCACGGAAAACAATGTACCTGGAAAATTTGGAAGACGACCCAGTTGAGTTCTCAAAAAACGCACCAAGAATCTGTGATTGAAAAAAAATTTTGAGCCCAAAAAGTAGGGTTTTCAAACAGAACTCTGGATGCTGGAAAAAACTTCAGAAAATGGCACATTTTTGCAGAGATCTGAAGAAAACACAGTTGTGTCTTCAAAAAACGTCCGTGGAGGGGCATTTTTGGCACCCAAGCTCAAACACAAAAAAAAATCCGAAGAAACCTGCGTGTGAACGAACCCGAGCATCACGCTGCAGGTCGTGCGGCTTGGGAGGGTGTTCACGCGGCTGAAGAAGCTATGGCGCCTGGTGTGGATGAAGAAATGCAAATCTGCCACCACAAACAGCCATGCATGGAAGAGAAACGACCAGCAGACTGAGGCGCTAAGTAAAAACTACAATTTTTCCTTGCAGAAGACAGACCCGCGAACGGGTTGCAGGAAAAAACGTAATGAAAACCCTCGTTTCGGATTGCAACGACTTTCTCAATGAGAACAAAGAAGCTCCCAGGCTAATTTCGAAAAATAGTACTTTAGGAAATTTGGAAATGAAATTATAACTCAGAAAATTTCGAACAACCTATTTCGAAAAATAGCTCAGGAAATTTCAAGAATGAAATTATTATTTTTCGAAAAATAGCTCTGATACCATATTACGATGAGTAATTGGTAAAAAAGCGAATGATTTATTAACAGGAGCAAAGCTCAATAAATAGGCTATACAGATTTTACAAAGAGGCAAGTTTCTAAAGTAGAAACTGCCAGAAAGATCAGAGAAGATCTTAACAAGATATTTACAACAAGTTACAATATTGAGCATTAATACTAAAATACTAAAATATTATTCTAATATTTTTCTGATAATTTATTGAACCCTTTTTGATTGAAATCTCTCCCCAAATACCTAGTACCAACTTGCTGATGTTAAAGGCTGTTAAAAAGAAAGTCGAACTGCCCAAAAATGATGCCAATAATCTCCAAAATGCAGTCCTCAAACCCTCCTTAAGATGGACCCTTAAAACTGATTAATTTCTTTGAAATCCCTTTTCCAATTTGCTCAATCTTGACCTCTGAATGAAGCCAACTGACAAGCAACCTTCAGCTGATATCTCACACAACCTCAGAAAGCTGATACAATGAAGAAGCTACGCTTTCCAATGCCCAAAGAGCTTTGGAATTGCAAAAACCCTTGTCCCCATTCTCCAATGCTCAGTAGATACATGAAATGTGTTTTCAAAAAATGTCAAGAATGAATTTGATTTTGCCTTTGGAAGTCTTTGTAACTCCTCATGAAGTCGAATTTCCCCAAAAAGCATATTAATAATAATGTTATTTCATTAAGACTTATGGAAAACATTTAATATTATTTTAAAATTGGCATTCATAATTAATTCCTCGAATGGCCCCCTTTTAATGATGAATTGACCCTCAAGTTATAACATTAAGTTATAATTATATTATCACCTTTTAATGAATAATTATCATTTAGGCCAATTAAACATTAATAACTTCTCTAATATTCATTATTTCCCAATTCCGTCTGAACCAGGGGGTCAACCACCGCATCCACTGCTCATCTGACTGCCTTACTAAAAATAGAAGGGGTCCCTTTCAACCATCATCTGACTTACTATAAATAGTAAGTTTGAGAAATTGATCCCTGAAAACCATACAAATGCCAGGTCTGAAACAACTGAACTCTGGAGTAGAAAAATAACCCATTCTTTGACTAGGTCTCTGCCTCAAAGAACCCTCTATCCACCCTTATTAGCCTACGATGGTCAACTGATAGGCTAATCCTGCTACAACACTGATATCTAACTAGAAGGGGACATCACAGGACACTACCAATTGCGGTAGTTAGGGTTTAGACTAATAAACACATGGAAATCACCCTTATTAAGCTAGGATGGGTATGGCTTTAGGGACATTTTGACCAGTGTGTTATTGTCTATTAACCACCATTAGAGAAGGGCACACTCATACTTGTGGAGCCAAGTGGAGTCGATACCCAGTATCTGCATCACTCAATATATGTTAAGGGTACTTGTGCATATATATGATAGCCGAATCCCATACAAATTTTTCAATCGGGGTCAACATCATAACCATCATTAGTACATCATAATATAATCATATCATCAAAAGTATAATTCACTGAATCTAACGTGTAAAGTCAACTGCAATGATAAACATTTAATATTCTGAACAGAAAATAATATCATAAAGTATAACTTGCTACATTTTAACAACTAATCAAATTAACGATACATTTCAATATTTATATCAATATCTTGAAATAGGATGATTCAAATTCACAATTTTAATCTATCTCAACACCCATTTTAATATCGAAATCACGAGTAATCCACATGCTAGTACACCAACATCAATAGATTTAATATCCAAATCACTTGAAATATCATACCACATTAATCTCATGAGTATCGTCAGAAACAACAGATTAAGTTCTCACAACCATGCACAAGAAGGTATTCATGCATCTCAGTACAACCATACAATAATTATCACCATGAAGCAGTCCATACACATCACTAGGCAAAACAAGCACATAATACATACAGATTCAGAGAATAGAATAAGCACTCAAGAGCAACATTCTGCAAACAAAGCATCTACAGGCACAAGGTCAAAGCAAGACCGGAATATACGCATCACAAAGCTTCAAACGGGAGAGGCATTACAATTCAAATATCTTGAATTCTCTCAGGAAAGAAACATTTTACATGACCATTGTATCAAATACATAAATTCATAGCCAGCAATACTAAAAATATATGTGGCAGAAAAGGTGATTTGTGGAAAGAATATGATGACAATCAAAGCAAAATTTTATAAAGTAATGGTCCTTGATGAGAAATGTCAGATGAATACAGAACTTATGAACATGTTTGTGTCAATTTCTGAATAAGTTTCAGTGGGACTAAAAGAACATAAAATTGTTATTTTAAAGATATACGTTGTATTGAAAATAATTTTGTTTATCAAAAGCTTTCGATATAGAGATAGAGAAAACTTAATTTTGGAATCTTTTATCTTAACAATTTGCTTAAAGGAGGGAAAAGCTTCTGAAATATGCTGCAGGGGTTTTTGTGTTATTATTTGAGTCATCAAATGCTTCCTTGCTCTGGCCTTGTCACAAGTAGAGGGTAATATGAGAGGAAGGATGGCAGTGACTGACAATTGAAGGAATATATTTGAATGTTTCTCAAATGCTTTCTAATACTAGTATTCATTTTCTCCTCTCTCTGTCATTTAGCTTCTGCATGACCTTTCCGCATATGAATTAACATGTTTTCTCCACACATAAACTGATCTAATTGTATAAACTATGAAGGAATGAGGTTAGAACCTTCTGACACAAGTATCATTAAATACCTTGAAATGGAAGCACAGCGTAAGGGCTGTTAGTCTAAAATTTTAAACTTATGATGTAGACTACAAGAAGTGAACTTAATGCCAGATTACTTCTGTTTCCTATTTTATTAATTTACTTTTGTCTGGATTCTTTTTACTGCATGAAGGAAGGCGGAAATAGTGACACGGATATGGAGCTTTCAAAATTAGACATGGCTAATGATGGAGAAATTCGACAATTTGTAGATGAAAACTCCTTTCCAGAAAATCCTGATACAAAAGTTGAAGATTTCAAGTTGGAGATGAATGGCTTGAATGATGGTCCAAAAGTTTTGCCATTTGAATTTAGAGCATTGGAAGCCTGTATTGAAGCCGCATCTAGCTCCCTGGAGTCTGAGGTATGTTATGTTTCTTTTAACCTATACTGTAAGACAGAATTATAAATAACTTTGAACCTTTTATTTTCTTGGTAGTGCAGGTTTAGGTATGTCATTGTAAGTGAGTTTTAAATGCACTTTTTTGTCTGATGTGCTAATTAGAACTCTGGCTAGCATCAGGATACATAAATTAGAGCGCTATAGTCAGCATGAGACTACAGTATAGCAACAATTACCCTGCCTGCATTCCTTTATCCACATGCTCGGTGACTATATTTATGTATAGACAACATAGCCATACCTTTATTTCCTTATCCCTGCATTTCAAGGTGACCATGATTTAAGCTAAATATTTTCTTTATGTTACACTTTCAAGTTTTGTAAGGGAAGTAGAGAATATTCATAACATTAATTTACATTATCAGAAATATAATAAAATTAGCCAATTATAATAGAATTGAGATTATTTTGAATGCAAAGTCAATATATACAACAGTTGAGCAAATGTTTACTTAAAATAAATAATAATTAGAATATGGAAAGTTATGATTCATGAAAGAAGGAATAGGCGAATAGGACTATATATGATTAAAGAGGCATGTGTGGGGCATGTTAACCATTAGCAGCATATGAACTATTCACAAGTTTGTTGCATTACTACATAGCCCTTGATAACTAATCAAGATTAATCAGGTTTACAACATGCCCACCCTCTTTAAATATGATAGATTCTAGAGTAGCTTTGCTAGCGATCAGGATCAATCCATATGAGATTGATTTTTAAAGTTTTAAACATTTTCTCAGACTAACATATGTTGAGCACATGCGGGGGAGGGGGGGGGGGGGCGGGGGNAAACATTTTCTCAGACTAACATATGTTGAGCACATGCGGGGGAGGGGGGGGGGGGTCGGGGGTGTGTGAATCAGTATAAGGCAAACTCTTACTTTTTGAAACTAACAACCACAATAATATCAATTGCACAATGTCATTCACATAAGAACACAAGATTTATGTGGAAATCCTTTTGGGAGAAAAGTATGACAAAAACATTGCTTATATAAAACTTTTTTACAAATTTTGTAAGCACCGATCTACTGGAGACACCGATCTCCACAATTTGTAGGCACCAACCAATTGGAGGCATCGATCGCCACTTATAGCATTTGTAGGCACCAACCCACTAGAGACAACAATCCCCACAACTGAGCTCCCACTCAGCAAGAGACACCAATCCTTATAAGAATGATAACAGTGATGATTTAGATCCCTTACGTACAATTGAGCTGGACAGCATAATAAGGACAGAGAAGATGCGATGGTTGCTAATAGCAGTATTACTGGCAATAAACATCATTGCTTCAACAAAGGGGTATCCTCCTTGGTCAAAAGAATTGTGCAGGAAATTGAAATAAAAAATCAAGCTAATAGAAATCTTCAAAGTTATAGTAGTTTGTCATCTTTAGTTTACCCTAAGTCTGGGGATAAAGAAGTTATTTCCACTAAGTCACCATCTGAACCTAATAACATTCTTTGTCAAAATAAGGGTTAGGTGATGGGCTTAAACAAGGGTCTTCAGTTATACCCTAGTCTTGTTGACAACAAATTTTTTAACAAAAAAGGTGATATGATAAAGCAGACTTCTAGAATTTTGCAGATTTCTAGTAGTTTGATTAATGATAGTAGAGATAATATTTCCAATCTTTACTCTGCGACTATACTCACTAATGAAGATAATAATGCGCATGGTTTAGATATAGGTGTAGAGTGGTGAATGGACCCTAAAGCTAATTATTTCAAATTTGGAGAAAACCATCATAAGAAGGAAAAGGATGGCCATGATTTACTAATTAAGAATCAAAATATGGAATCCAATAAACATATAGAAAAGAACATAGAGATTCTTGCAGGAGCTACTGAGTTATTGAATAGTGAGGAAATCACAAAAGGTAATCTTTTCCCTATTTCAGTTTCTCCTCCCACTCCTAATTTGGCAGATTAACAAAAAGTCATTGCCATTGGTAATGACAGATTAAATATCACAAAACATAAGAGGAAGAAGAGGTGCAAGGAAATCCTAGAGCCTTCCTCCAAAAGGAAAGAGACAAAAGAAATTTGCCTAAATGCTTTGAAAGCTTTAGGGATTCAATGGACACCTCTTAAAATTTGTTAGTCATGTTTTTTAACTGCATATAATGGAATGCTAGAGGACTTGAGTCTATTGATAGTATATTGTTAGAAGATTCTTAAGCTTTAGGGATTCAATGGACACCTCTTAAAATTTGTTAGTCATGTTTTTTAACTGCATATAATGGAATGCTAGAGGACTTGAGTCTATTGATAGTATATTGTTAGAAGATTCTTAAACCTGGATAAGCATAAGATGCAGTCCTTTTACAAGAGGTGAAAGCTATTAACTTTTCTCTTGAGACAAACCAAAATTTTATTTGGAAGTGCTCCTTCTTCTTCACAAATCATGGAAAGGTAAGGGAGGCTCAACAGTCCTTTTTTAAGAAATGGGCTCAGTATGTGATTGCTTCTGGATCTTCTCCTTGCAATAGAGCAGTATGGGCTATCATTGAAAAGGAGGATATTAAATCTGATTTATGTTCAATCTATGCCCCTAATGAGTACAAAAATAGGATTGAGCTATGTGAAATGATAATTGATTTTTGTTAATTAAGGAGAGGAAGACTCCTTACAAAGAGATTACAACTGATGTTTCTAAAACAAAAACAAACGAGAATGAAAACAGTAAAAGAAAGTTTCTAAAATTAACTAAACAACTAACATGACCATTACAAGCTAAATATAACAATATTACTTTAATACCCTCCCTTAATGGTCATTCTATTGATTGCACCAAGTTGCCCCCTAAATTTTACAAACTTGTCTAGGCCTAGAGACTTGGTTAGAATGTTTGAAGTCTGACCCTCAGTTGAACATATTGCAACATCACAGATCCATCTTCAACAAGTTTCCGAATGAAGTGAGAATGGAGCTCTATATGCTTTGCTCGTTCATGTAAGATTGGATTCTTGGCAAGCTTTAGCACCCCTTGATCTTCACAAAACAAGCCCCTTGATCTTCACAAAACAAGGGTGAAGGCCGTGTTGGAGACATTTTCATGTTAGAAAGCATTTCTGAAGCCATATTGCCTCGCATGTTGCTTTAACAGTTCTCCAATACCATGCTTCTGTCGAGGAAAGAGCTTTTGTGTGTTGCTTCTTACTTGTCCATGTGATTGTAGTCGTGCCAAGACCGAAGACATACCTACAAGTGGACTTTCTGTTAGCAACAGAACCTGTCCAATATGAATCCATGAAACCAATCAGCCGAGGATCTTTGCATCTGCTATACAAAATGCCAATGTCATGTGTCCCTTTGACATATCTTAGTACATGCTTGCCTGCAACCCAATGTTCTTCTTTAGGGGCTGTCATGAAATGAGATATGTAGCTCACAAGATAAATTAGATTAGGTCTAGTGGCCGAAAGATACATTGCTTGATTTTTGATTCATTCACCACTGGAGGGTCTGATTTGGCTGATAGCCTTAGACCTTTCTCCATAGGTTAAGACGAAACTTTCTAGTCTTGTATTCTAAACTTGTCCAACAAACTCCTGGCATACTTCGAGTGATAGATGAAAATATTGCCTCCTGTCTGCCAATCCTCTACACCGAGACAATAATGCAGAAGACCATATCAATCATCTCAAATGCTTGACACAAATTTAGTTTGATTTTCTTAAGGTGCCCCACTACTAGTAATGATGATATCATCCACATAGATGACAAGAAGAATGATATCACTACCAACACTCTTGACATATAAGTTGGGATCAGAAGGACTCCTCTGAAAGACCTAGCAAATGTCTGTCAATCTTTATGTACCATGCTCTAGGGGTTTTCTTTAGGCTATAAAGAGCCTTCACTAGTTTGCGTACATGGTGCTCTTTGCCTGCAACCTTGAAGCTGCATCATGTATAGGTCTTCCTCTAAATCACCATTGAGGAAGGCACTCTTCACATCCATTTGATGGACTTCCCATCCAAATTGAGCTGCAATGGTTAGAATCAGTCGGATGGTGCTCATCTTTGTTGTAGGAGCAAAGTTCTCCTCATAGTCAATGCCTTCTCTCAGCGAGACCTTAGCCACCAACTGAGCTTTGTGTTTATCAAGAGTTCAATCAACTTTGTATTTCACTTTGTATACCCATTTGTAGCTAATGGGTTTCTTCCTTGGGGGAAGATCTCACAGAATCCAAGTGTTGTTATTCATAAGACTGATGTTCATCTTCCATAGCCTTTTCCCATTTAGGTTTACGTCTTGCCTCTAAATAATCTTGGGGCTCATAAACAGCTTGAATGTTAAGCATAAGAGAAAAATTGACAGTTTTCTACTTGCTCTTGCCTCCAGATGATCTATCCTCAACAAGCTCATTATCCCAAACATCAGCGATGAGCTTTTCCCACCACTTAGGCTGGAGAGTAGAAGTATCTTCATCCAAATCAGGATGATCATCATGACTTGGGCTGCCTGGAATAAAATCATTTGGATGCTGATCGATGTTGTTAGATGGAAATCTGCTGGTATAGGGTTGCGTCTGCGAGATTACACAAGTTCGGAATCGTTAGAATCCCTCCCTTCAAGTGGAGATAATGGAAGCGTAACACCCAAATCTTTAGCTTGTAGAGGCTGATCTTTACGACTTGTGATGGGAGAGAGAGCTGAAAGGGCCCACCGTCATCAAACACAACATCTCTACTAAAAGTGAGTTGATCAATGTCCACATCAATCAGACAATAGGCTTTATGATTGTCACTGTATCCTGTAAGCATTAACTTCTGGCTTTCGGAATCCAATTTGGCCCTCTTTGCATTTGTAATCCAAACATATGCTGTCAAACCAAAAAACTTCAGGTGTATGATTTTCGGTTTCCTCCCAGATCATGGTTCCTCTGGGGCTAAGTTGCTGATTGGTTCGAGTTCTGATTCGGGTTCGAGAATCCAGTTTGGTGGAATGGAAAAATTCTGAAATCAGGTTTTTGGTTCATTTAGGTTTGTTTGTACAAAAACAATTTAATATATGTGTGTGTGTGTGTGTGTGTGTGTGTGCGCGTGTGTGGATATATGTATATATGCGTTTATAATATATGTACATATATATACATATATTTATGCAGCCTAGAAGCATGAATTAATATTAGAATGCCACATAGTATCATATAAACAACAGAAACATCATAAACTTGTTATCATAGCATCATGATGATATCATCATAGCATCATATACTTCAAGTTCAATCAAAGTATTAAAATAATAATATCGATTTCAAGTACCATTGTTTCAACTTTCAACAATTGGAAACTTTAGTTTTAAGTTTTAACCATCAAATGGATTCTCTAAATCATCATCATCATCATCATTGGTATTAGATGAACCGCAATCAATGCCAATTCCAATGCCACTTTCACTTGCACTTGCACTTGCACTTGCACTTGCACTTGCACTAATAGTTTTCTCGCTTTCCAAATCCTCAAATGCAGCAAGCTGAGAAGTGGAAGCATCCAAGTCTGTATCCTTTGGCTCTATATCGCACATCTTCAATTCCCCTTCTTTTTATTCACTTTTCTTGTATGAAAGGAGACAACTTGGAATTCACATATACTAAGTTCGCAGCCTAAGGATTTTGACATCCTAACGGGGCCAATTCGAATCCTCATGAGATTGAATGAGTTAGAAGAGGCTCTTAGCTATGAGTTTCATCATCATGACTCACAGCCCTCTAGCAAAGCTGTAATTTTAGTAGCGACAGTCATCGGCGATGTTTAATTTTGCAGAACTCTGTACAAAGCTACAAACTATTGTAAATGACATTTTGTCAAATGTCACCATCTAGTTATTATTTATGGACTATGAAGTATGCCTTGTGCAGTGCGATGTAATCAATGTTATGAATATGAATGACAAAAATCTATTTTCTACAATTCACGGGTTAATCTCTTTATTTTATTATATCTCTATGCTATGTAAATGTCCTTAAATGTAAAAAGAGTAGTTTTTGTCTCTTTTTCTACAATTTTTTAATGTTTTTTTAAAATCTGATTTTGGTTTGCCCATTTTCCCCAAACAAATTTTGCTTCTATGGAATTAACACTGTACAATTGAATGTTTTTGGCTTTATAAGCCCTATGCACCCAAGGCGAACAAGCACACTAGTGCATCACCCCAAAACCCCACGAGACTCGTTTGATACATTTTGTAACTGAATTTAGTATTTTTTAAGTTTCAGAGTTCGAAATTTTTTGGACTGCCGAGTCAGAGTCAAGTTTAAGTATGCAAACTATGGGTACAACCTCCTTACACCTTATCTACCAGGTGTAGCATTAGAATATTAAATGATACCAAAAAAGAACGCAATACATAAATGTAGCCTTTGTGCATAAGGTAGGATGTAGGTTTCAACAAAATATTGCACCCATTATAGAGATTGTTTTTTTTCAAAAAAATGTGACAAGGATGTTCATAAAGTGAAAAGTAAGACTACCAATAGATCTAGAAGGTACCAAAGCCTATAGCATGGCTGGTCATGATCCTGTATTTTCTTAAACCAAAATATCTTATCACACCTGTTTCATTTACATATGCACATGTTAAAGATGTAATTAAAAAATAGCTTTGTGATCTGAACTTTTTGCATCAACCTCCTTAAAACTCTCTTAAACTTTAAGTTGCCAACATCTCTTTATTTCAATGCATATGAAGTTATACCAATGCCATCATTGCACACATGTTGATAATAGATCCGATTCAAGATTATCCAATGGGATTCTTAAAATTAAATCTGCATTGAATCCAAAGACTTATAAAGCCATTTTCCAGTTACAACTACGTAACTACACAACTATTCTATGGAAAACTCCCCAACAACAAACTTTGTAACTTTTTTAATTTATTAACTTATTAACACACTAACAGCAATTGTGTAAACTTCATTTAGGTGCATGTAACTAGGATTCTTATAAAATCTTGTCCTAAAATGTCCTGAAATAATTTTTTATTTCCTCTAAACATCATTTTGAGGTGCATCTAGGTAGGATTCTTACAAAATGTTTTCAAATAACTATGTATTTTGAGCCAGTTGATTTATTTTATCACTTATGAAGACTAAATTGATACATGTTTATGGATGAATAATTTCATAATTCATAGTTGCAGGTTTACCTAATTTTTATTTTTACTTTGATTTACTTCAATTTTTATCTCCTTATTATAGTTTTCAACTTTATGTTTAATAGAAAAAGAGGTTCTATTGGGCATGATCAACTTAAAGGCTTTCTAGTTTTGGACTGGATGTCCTTCAGGGTAATGAAGATGATGCTATTGCCTAATTAAAAGGCTGTTGGATTAGATTTTCTTAGTAGTCCTACATAAACAGCAGTGTGTTTTGATTTATACTTGGCTCCACTACTTAAACTGCAGTATGATTTTATTTGTACGTATCTTTGCTAATGAATGGTTTTGGTTTTGGCATTTAAGTGCCAGATTATTGTTTATGAAATGTTTTTTGGATTTATCAAATCCTTATGCCTATAGTTTTAACTTTTATCTTTCAGACTGTAGCTCTGGAAGAAGAGGCATATCCAGCACTGGACGAGTTGACATCTAAAGTCAGCACTCGCAGGCTTGAAAGAATCAGACAGATCAAAAGCCGTTTGGTTTCAATATTTGGTCGTGTTCAAAGGGTTTGTTCATTCTATTTCTATATTGTGATTCATTAATTATTAAAAATACAGAGAATCTAGGATGAAGTCGACTGCTTAGGAACTGTCTTCAATGGTATCCAAATCCTGCAGGGTCTGGCCTTAGTCCTGCCGAATCTTAATTTTTCACGCTTACTGAATTGGTCTGATCTGATTGAGATATTTTTTTTTTTTTCACTTTTTTAGAATTAACATTTTGATTGCCTACAAATTTACATTCCACTCATTTTTAATTTTTTTTATTGATGAAGCTTTCAAATATGTCTCATGTGAGTAATTGATTACAAATGAAACCAAGAATTATAATAGGACTAATTCTAAGCTCCGTATGAGCACTAATAAGACCAATACTTAGCTCCATTTGAGTTTTAACAATAGATAATGATGCAGATCTACATACTAAAATCCAACAATGGAATACCAAGAGTCGCAACTTGGAAACCCACATTAGATATTACATCTACAACACTAGAAGCCAACGATGGAAGGCTAAGAGTCACAACTGAGAATTGCACATTATAAGTCCCTTTGGGGGTTTGAACTTGGGTCTTCACAATCTGTACCCAACATTTTAACCAATTCAGCTCAACCTCTTGGACTTTTTCTTTAATTTGCAATGCTCCGCACAACAATTAAAATTTTGGAAATTAGCACACACACAACCTGTCCAATCTAGATTTTTCATTTTTGGAATGCTTTTCCTCGATTACAAATTTTGATTTCTGAATTTGGTAATATTGTAACTAGTAACTTCTCAAAAACATGTTAATACATCAAAAGACATGACTGGCTATAAATGTTTTAGTTTTTTGTGAGGTATTAGTTGTTCTATCCAATCATTCTACTTAGTTAGCTGGAAATAAATGTTTGCCGTTTACACATAGAAGAGATCTGAGGTGCAGGCAATATAAATTCAGAAGCACAAATATTATTATTATTTTTTAAAAGAACCTCATTAGATTAGATGCAAATCAAAGTGTACATATTTGACTATGCCAGTTATTCCAAGCCTGGGCAATATAGAGAAAATGATACATATTAAAATTCATCGGGACAAATCAAAATCTAGAATCTTTCTCAAATACTCTGGAAACTTCATCAACCACCACCGATGGAGCAAACCATAACAAATCAGGTTGTAGCTGTCAGGAGCCCGATTTGCTAGCCCATCCGCTACTTTATTGTATTCTCTGGAAACATGGCTGAATTGAACCTCGTGGAACTTGTCAATGAACGAGTCATGCAACTGTGCTGTCCATGCTAGTATATGAATAAATGATAGACATCTACCTATATTATCATTTACTACCCTCATGTGCCCTAAGAAATAGAGTAGAATACTGTCATGGACGTTTGATAGTTTATCTAATATATTTATTGTTTTTTCAATTTATGCAACACAGATATGCATAAAACATGGTATACAAATATAGCTTTGAAATGCATATCATTTATCTTTGTTATTTCCTCAAGTTTTGGTCTTGCATATCATGCAACACAGATATGCATAAAACATGGTATACAAATATAGCTTTGAAATGCATATCATTTATCTTTGTTATTTCCTCAAGTTTTGGTCTTGCATACATGTTTCATTCAGTTTTGTATGAGATACCTTATGCACATCCTAGGTTACTGTACTGCTGTTCTAAATATGAAGATGATAAGGATTGTTTATGCCTCTGGTTGTACCCAAAATGACTGAAAGTTTTAGTCTTGCCAATATGACTGGATATGGCAACCTTGTTATCAGTGCCCCTTATCAAAATGAAGTCTTAAATATAAAAATATTAAGCTCAAAATAAAAATCCTTGATTTTTTGACCGTAGTCACAAGGATTGGCATGGACAGTGACACCAGAGATGTAGTAGAGGTAGGGTAACATTGCTTTTGTTTTAATCTTTAATGTGTTTGCTATCCTGTTTTTCTATCTGCTTCCCTACTGTTGCTGCCCCCTTTCATTTTCTATCAAGCATGCATTAATGCTTCGATTCTCGCTGCCTCCGTTCATGATATTTTTTTAAATTTTTTATGCCAAGGTGTTCTAGAGGGGCAGCAAGGACTGGATTCTTAAGGCATTAGCGTCTCTTAGCTTTTACTGAAGTTTGACAGTTATTTACAAGTCAAAATAATAAAAGATATCTTAAATACATCCATCTACAAAACACCAACTACCAAGAGATATCTCTTCGTGTCTTTTAGTTAGATGAATTTAAGTTAGGTTATTGGAAACTGCTATTGTTCAATATTAAATGAAGGACTATATTTTGTTTCATATTATATTTTAAAGTTTGGCTTTAATTTATTTATTGTGCCTGTTCTACAGTGGCATAATGGATAATGCAAATAAAAACAACCTCTTAAAATAAAAGTAAAGAAAATAATATTAAATAAAATAGAATATTTCTTAATTGTTTTTTATTGCAGGGCACTTATGCATAATCTGGTTATAATATGATTAGCTGAGAACTTGTAATTGGGGACTTTGTAAACATTTTGTTTCTAGCATTTGGCGTTATTGCCTTTTTTTTTGCCCTGGGGTGCTTATTCAAGCTTTTTTAACAATATACTATGATACCAGTTCACCTGCAAAAAGACCTGGGACTGAGTCTGGTTCGAACCTGGTCCGGGATCTCGGGTGTGAGAGCCCTTGCTGATTTTTTAAAAAAATTTTGAAATATTTTTCTAAGTAATTTTAACAAACAGTTTGCATGAAACCTATTGCCTGACCGTCCAATATCATTGTAGACAGAACATAAAACTTTCAAAGAGCTCATTCAAATAAATCATATCAGTGCTCAGTTCTGAAAGTACTCATAGCAGATATTGTAAATGTACTGCAGCTTACAGAAAATGTAATAGGCCTCCAATGTCTCGGCATAATTTCCGAATGTAACCAAACTGGCGTCAACGCTAAACTCACATGACCAGTAGAAGATTCTAATCCCACTTTCCAGGAGAAGACAATGAACAGTAGCTACTGAATTTATAAGTCCATCAGAGAGTTAAGGGTTAAATACTCAGAAATGGATTCACTTCTCAGCATGTCTTCAGATGCCCCGGAAAGGAGGCCAATGTAAATACTACCAGTCACACCATGAATGTCTATAGAGGTAAAGAATAGACTCTATCCAAGAATCTAACCTGTGCTAAGATTGAATACGCCACACCCAAGCTGGAAGCATCGGCCAACTGAAGCCAATAGCTGCGCCCACAAACTTGCATCAAATAGGATGTCTCGAAACTATGCAGATATTTGTATGATAAACCCGCCCATATAAGAAATCTCACACGACTAGCAACCTCACAATAAGCACAAAGAGGACCATGTGAATAATGATCTTGTCTCCTCTTATTTGAATCGACTCATATAATATTATGTTGATACATGGCGTCCAAAACATATATATCCATGATTTGCAATACAAATAAGGTGGCCAGTAAAATAAATAATATCTAATCCCTTTAGACTCGTCGTTATAAAATAAAGATCTTCAAAAATGTTTCTCTCAAAGTCATGCCCAAGTAATGACTTAGGCGGCTAAACTATCTTCCATGCCCAAGTCAGGCTCCCATTAAAATAAGACAGAGAACCTTATTTTAATACCCAACAATACTAAATCGAGTCCTCCATTGATTAAATTTATAAACCAATAGAAACAAAGGGCATTATAATTTTATAAACATAATCAACCCCAATGGCCTCCAATAAAATGCTTACTAGATGAATGCCTAAATACCTTGTTCTGCAAATTTCTCTCAGAATGAGACTTCAGAAACTTGTTTAAACTTCATTGTAAAATCTTTTGTGACATTCTTGGATGAAATCTCCAATTCAAGAGAAATCCCTAGGCTTTCCGACTTCAGTCCTCGGGTTTCTTGAACCAAAAGAAAGAAGTTCTTAGAGCTCTTCAAAAGTAATGAATAAAATCAAGCATATCACAAATAAAGCCCAAGCTGCTCATTTATAATTAATGAGATGTCTTTTGGTTTTCCCTCTTCTTTACCTTTTGATTTTCCCCCTCTTTTTAATTGAAAATTGAATTTGAGAGAAATAATAATAAAGTGATTTTTTAAAAATCTCACTTGATTAACCATTAAAGCATAGTTCCAGGACTCTCCAAGACTCTCTGAGTCTTGGCAAGTCCGAGTTGAGTGACCCTAGCCGAGTCCCAGGGACCCAGGACTCTGCAAGAACTCGCTCTAGGCGAGTCTCACTAGAAATTGGTTTTTTGCCGAGTCCTACCGAGTGTTGCCAATTTTTTGTTGAATCCCGAGTCGGGTCGGCCTTGCCGAGTTTACGTCGAGTCCGAGTCTCGTTTCTATAGTCACTTTATAAATTTACTTAGTTACCGATGCGGGCAATCTGAGGGTGGATGCCGATGCGGGTGCGCTTTGATGCGGATGCTGGAGCAGATGCCTGCTGGGTGCTACTTGGAAGCGCATCCCAGGCGCCCAGATGCCTGTGGATGCTTCCCAGAAGCATCCACAAGCATCCGAGCACTTGGGATGTGCTTTCGGGTGGCACCCACAGGGCACCTGGGCGAATCCGCGGGCGACATGCCCAGAAAATTAAAAAAAAGACTTTTTCAATAGTTTTTAAATATTTTTACCACTTAAACAATAATAAAACATGTGCATAATAGATTATTTTAATCTATTTTTTCCATCTAAACCCTAAAACGACCCTAAAAGAGGTCTTCCAAACATTTTTTACCTAATTTGTTTTGCAGCTGAGTCTTTTTTCATTTGCTCTCCATTTTTGCTTGTTGAAGGCAAATTGATTCTTGCTAAAAGGGATCGTTCGTAGGGCAAGGGATTGCTTCCACAAAGGCGTTTTCTGCATCTAAGGTAAGCATTTGATCCCATTCTTGAGTCCTTTAATGGATTGTTTTGTGATTTTGATGAATTTTTTCAAGTTTGGGAAGAAATTTTCCAAGTTTTTTTAAATTTTTTTTTAAAAAAAGAAGTAAAGAAACAAGTTTAGCTATCCATTTTAGTATTTTTGTATCATGTTTTTGCACTTGTTTGGTTGATGTTCATAGTTGTTTTCTAATTTAAATTTATTTAATTTCTTAATATCTTAT
>MU226000.1:2574547-2601480 GCA_018584345.1 Thuja plicata
GAGAGCCAAAGGTTGGTTCGAGGCCAACCGTTTTCCCAACTAATTACTATTAACAGAAATTGATTAAACATACTTTAACCAAACCCGACCATCTAACTTTATTTATTATTTATTGCACGCCTACAATGTCTTTAATAATCCTCCATTGCGGAATTACAGGGGGGTCGTGTATCTTAAAATAAAGTCTTCATCCATAATTAATTATATTGACGTTTGTAATGTTTGGGATTAATATTGCATATCCACTGTATCGCTGTTTTTGCTAATAACATTGTCCCTTCTTGATTGCTGACGGGGACATAATTGATTTCGTATTTATAAATAGTCTACGGTTCCTACATAATATTGTTGGTTTATCTTTCGAAAGTATTGGAGACCTGTCTTGAAATTCCGTTTGGTTGTGTCCTTGTTATTATCCTCTTTGGACCGGTTCATGATTATCGATTAGCTTCATTGTATAAATTCGATGCTTCTATGATTAATCTTTGGTACTTAGTATTAATTGGTAAAGGGGACATTACAGAGTTATTGCTCACGGTAGGTCTGTGATGAATGATGGTGAACCAAGGCTTGATTCAGACCTGATTCCCTTGGATATGACCTGTTGTTTCTCCCTGGGAGGGAAAACCCAGATGTATGATGGCCAAAATCGTCCAATGGTGATGAGAACTCAACCTCTTCAATATAGGATTGAGGTGTTCAACCCGCAATTTGTTACTTTCTAATTTCTGCTCCTTGCAGGCAAATGGTTTGTGCTTATAGCTGACCTTAAACATCAATTTCTCAAAGTTACTCGCAAGTACTTCGAATTGGCACCAACTCAAGTGGATCTGAATTGTGTACTACTTCGCAAGACTCGACCGTTCAGGTCTCCCTCACTTTCCAATGTTGATCTCCTAAGTGTTGCGGATTTGATTTTGAAACCTCCTTCCTCAATGCTTATAAACCAGGTTCTACCAAGCACGAGCCTGTGCAGTGTTAAATGGTAGATTGAGGTACTGATTAGTGCCTGAACCTTTACGGTTAATAGGGATGTCTGGCAGTGCATACAACACTTTGTGTTGACAAAATGGGCAACCAAAAATGGCGTCTAGTGATGGCCACACCTAGATTGCCTTCCTTCTTGCATTAGATTTGATTTCTGTTTGCACTGGTCTCCACACTTGTTCAAGGAATGTGTAATGTCCCCTTTCATATGGCTTGAAAATGTAATTAAATAATTAAAATTATGTTTTAAGTATTTAATAAGGTCAAATTAATGGACCACTTTATTATTTCCCATGTTGAAATTAATATTAAAAGAAAGGGAAATATGAAAGAGAGGGAAATGTGAAAAGTTGATTAGAAAGAGTTTCTTAGAAAGTTATGAAAGAGCATGTGGAGGCTCATTTGAGGCATGTGGAGTTTATATTTTCTCTTGGATTGAAACCTTCATGGTTCTGGAGATCGGAACCTGTTCCATCTCAGCCTCTTGATAACAGAAACCCTCTTGGGAAGATCAGTTTCAGTGGTGAAAAATTCCTTCCCGGCTGGTGTTGGGTGGAGTGACTCAGATTTTGCACTGGAGATTAACATTTGGAATTGCATAAATTTGTGAGATATGTTGAAGACAAATTCTGGGGTTGTGGATTGATTGAAGATTTGTTTGTGAGATAATTGAACACTGGTAAGGTAATTCAGATATCTTCTTGATAAAAGTGGAATATGGTAGCTTTTTTATGTTTATGATTACAATATCATATTGGTGCCTTAGAAAATTAAATATTACATGCTCTAATCAATTTATCATGGAGATGTTGAAATAATATTATATGCATATATTTAAATACTGGGCGCGACACAAATGAAAATCGTGGACAAGACAATTCACCAAGTGGTTACTCACATGTTTCTATTTGGTTATTGTTGAAGTCCGATATCATGAAAAGCTGTGATTGAATATAACAGCAAAGGTAATCCCACGAGAGGTGGGAGTCCCTTGGTAGCCGCGTAAGGAATATTAAGAGCCCCATGATTTCAAAACGCCAATCTAAGGAGCGGTTACTTTTTCCTGGCCACATGAGAGCACACATTGGATTAATGGCTCCCAGACTAAGCCACGATACTATTGACAATTCAATTGTTGTCAATAGAAGCATTTCGTTTGGTGGACGTGGTAAGCCGATATCTTTTTCTGAAGCCGCAGCTACATGTTGATGGATGTGAGCCATGAGGAGTATGAGGCAAAGTGTTTATTGTTCTAACAGGCCATGCATATTATTCTGATGATAGCTGCTTATTATTCCTTCATTGTTGCAGTCGAGTTTCTTTGCTAGCTGTTTCAAACATATGCTTGTTCAGGCAGTTGAATTTGAGAATGGGTGTGATCGCTATGGAGGCCTCTAGCCTTTTGTGTTCTGGTGCTATATCGAGAGTTGAGTCTCTAGTGGTGTGGTACGCTGAAGCTTTTTATTTGAATGCTATTATACTCAACATCGTGGTTGCCTTGTGTTGGCCGGACCTTGGTTAAACATTGTAGCAGCGGTTACCTTCATTGGTGCAAGGAAACCCACACTGGCATCAATATCATACATTCCAACAGAAAAGGATGCCACCAACATAAACAACAAGCAATCAATGCAACTCAGAAAGTGAGTATGCCCATCTCAAGGAAAAGAGAATGAAATATCTCATAGCAGCATAAGATTGATTAAAACGGTGTTCATTCATTGTAGCTATCACGATATTATCAATCCATATATCATAAAATATTGGCATCACGATAGACTGAAATATCTTCATCTCGTATAAAGAAGAAATGTATACAGTTCAGATCAGAAATGGCATCCATACTTGTCGCAAGATTATAACTTCAAATCTGAAATAGTAACCATATCACTATAAGTGATATTATCAGTTCACACATTGCATATAATTAAGGATCATATCAGACATAGCAATCTAATTACTATAAGTGATTAGCAATCAAGACCACATCATATCTTTTATTGCTAAATTGGAGATAGCTATTGGACATAATATCATTTGCATATTCATTGCAGAGATTGTCATATTGCTCATAGTGCAATTATATATAATATCAATTCATTCAGCATACACACACACACACACACACATATAGTTGATGGAAATATTATTATTATCTATTTATTATCAAGGACATAAGTTTACAAGTGGCATCAGATGTTGTAATTTTTTGTGAGAGAATTCAAGGTAATTTTCCCAAATTCCCAACTTAGCCAAAAAGGGGACATTACAATTGGTATCAGGGCTTATAATCCTGCCATTTTGTGAGAAGAACATTCCAAATGGGCAGAAGATGAAGAAGTTTTGAAGATTGATACAAACCATGACACAAATTAGCAACACTCAAGAGAGACTAACTTAATCGTTGACCCAACTAGCACAAGTAGACAAAAATGTAGGAAGAAGAGATCAACCTATTAACAACCAATGTCCAAGTTCTAAATCACTGGCACCAACGCTACCATCTAGAATTCAACCTTAAAACAATGAACCAACATTGGATGATCTACATGATCAATTCTAGGAAGATTGGAAACATGGAGGCCTACAATGAGACATGCCCCTAGAGGATTATATAGAGTAAATAATTAAGTACCTACCTAAAAGGGTTTAAGATCATCAAATTGGCCTAAGGATTAAAAATGGTCATATGAAACTACCATGCTTTGAAAGCTCAACACAGACTTGGGTTAAAGAGGCAGAAGATAATGATCTTTGCGAGTCTAATTCTATCCTTGCCTCTTCTCAAGAGACAGGGATGGAAGAAGACAATAAAAAGGTTAAGTCTATTGAAGATCAAAGGCCTACTACACCCGCGGAGGAAGAAATGATCTCTTCAAACCAAACAATAATTATTGAGGGAAGAAGTACTCCCTCTAATGAAAGGAAATCAAAAGAAAGTATAAAAGTTTGACATATACAAGTCATGTTCATTAAGCACAACAAGAAGCAAAAAATCAGAGCATGATTAGTAAGAATTGCAAGGCGTTAAAGATACCAGAAGAGGAAATAATTTGACACCCTTAAATGGATAGAAGCAATTGACAAGTGTGCTTATCACAAGTGAACTAAGCACAGAGATTCATGAGGATTGGGAGATTAGTTCTACACCATCCCAAGGATCATGCATTATAGATGACATGGTATCCAAGGATCATAATTCGGTGAAGTTTTAACTTTCAAACCTTGAAGAACACATGGTAGTCCCAAAGAAACCAATCGCCAAAAGTATTATTTCTAATGACAGTGAATTATAAGTTACATCAAGTGTTCGAGAGGAAGATAAAAAAAAAGACAAGGTACCAGAAGTAAACAAGGATGTATTAGCAGCTAATTTGAAACCTTTTCCCAAGAGATTGAATAGTGGAAGTTTGGGGGAAGATAAGTTTGTAAACAAGGATAACATTCGACTTGTTAATAACCCCTTGTTTGAAGTAGAAGTCAATGAAATCTATGATGACTTGCTACATGAAATAAATAAAGAAGTCCTTGGCAAAATTAAAGTCAACCATAGACTTTGGGATCTCGGTGCATCTTCAATCAAAGAAGTATTGAGACTAGCTTGGAGTGATATGACAAAACCTAACTATGCTATCACTAAGTACCCTGCATTGAAACTACAAAAGGATGAAGTTTAGAAAAGGATTTCTCCTTTAGATCAGAGATTGAGAAGAGAATGGTTGACTTTAATAGCGAAGGGAAGTTACCCTTCACACATATATCTTATGCAAAGCATTTTTGACTACCATTTTGTTTCAATTAAGATGACATCAATGAAGGGTCTATTGGACATTGTAACATCTCTATGTCCATGGAGATTAATTATTTAGATTTCTTCCTCGACCACAAGAGACAATGATTCCTACCAACAATCATTCATGACCTTGAAGTGTTGGAACCATTGGAGTTTCTTTTTCAAATTTTGAGGAAAGGAGTCAAGAGTTTGACTGTATGGTTGAACCAAGTCTTCTCGTTAGTGAAGAATGAGGTCAGCCATGATATCTATTTTGGTTGGAAGACAGATCATTAGATTACTGAAATCAGAGTTCCAGAACATCTATGTGATGGTACACAAGTAAGGACAATTTGGAATTCAATTTTCAGTTGGATCTCAAAGGTTGATCATGGATACAAGCTTAAGATCATCAAAAGACATCCATGTATAGAATCCATGCAACATGGGATGCCTCGCTTTATAGACAAGCACTACAAGATTGTTATTCTAGATAATCAACCTAACGACATTGAGAACCATTGGTGCTCTAACCATTGGGCCGCAAAAATTTACATGAGTGAATTGCATAAGGAGTTCAATGACATCCACATGAAGCAAAGGATATATGTTGAATCATTTTACATTTTTACATAGGATCTAGGAATCATCTTGACAATATAAGAATGCTTGTGGGCAAGCATTTTCCAAGAGGGGGAGACTATAATGTCACCATTTTGGACCTCAAGACCTATAAGTTGATATATGATAAAATATGTTTTAATTAAAGATTTGGACTTATTAATTAAAGAAAACCAGCACGATATCAAGGAACATCCTTTGACATCAATTAACTGGAGTTCTCTACTTGTTTATTACTAAGAAGTATCAAATTGAAGGAAGTTATATTGGCAACGAGAACACCATCAATAACTAGTAAATCAAAAGATTAGTAATTCAATATCTAGTCACCAACAATCAAAAGATTAGTAAACAAAGTATGGTGGTGATTGAATTCATTAATGAAGTCTAATTCCACGAGGTGACAACACCATCGACAATAGTAACCAAGCAATAAATCATCAACCTCTTAATGCAATTACTATTGGTTAGAGTATGTCAGGGAGGAACATTGATACCAAAATAAAGGAATGACATCGATGAATAAGAATTAAGAAACATTGTGAGAGAATATTGGATATAGAAGTAGAAAACCCAGATATTTTATCGACTATAGATATTCAAGGGCATAAGAATGATTAAAATCGTGTTCATTCATTGTAGCTTCATGATATTATCAATCCACGATATCAAAAAATATTGGCGTCATGATAGATTGAAATATCTCCATCTCATATAAAGAAGAAATCTGTCAAGTTAACGATGATTGAGCACGTTAAAGGCCATCACAATGATAAAGTCTTGAGGATGTTGCAATATAATCACACAAAACACTCCATGTATATACTGGGGATTTATATGGATGATTATGGAAATCATGAGTAGTTCGATCATTCTCTTTGTGCTGTCCCAACTCTGAAATCTTCCCTCAGATGACTCTTGTGACGTACGCTTGATAAGTGTTTGGGATTGTACGATATAGTTGTGGGCCGTACGGTAGGACTGGAGGCCGTACAGTGTGGTTGTTGGGCCATACAACGCAGGCTGTGTTGGGCCGTACAGTATGGCTGTTTGGGTCGTACGGTGTGGGACTGAGGCCGTACGGTGTGGGTTGTGGGTCATATGGTGTCCGTACGGTCAACACAGTGTTGCCTCTAGACTTGACACACATAGATTTGTTTATCCTTCTTTCGTCGTATTGAATTAATATACTCTGTAATGAAATTAGTGCTCAATACCAATCTGGAACAAGTACTTGCAAAAGGAGATAATATTAATAATTGATAGCACTTCAAATTTCCCAGATCTAGAACCAGAGAACAAGCAAAGTAGGGTGAGGGTTGAATCCCAACGAAACTGCAAATACCAAATAGGGATGGTCTTTCACCTCGGAAATGACAGACAACAGAAGTCCAACAGGAATTCGCAATTACAAATAAAATATCAAAACTCAACATGAGAAATACATCCTACAAGCTGGTCATAAATACCTGTCGGACGACTCCCAAGGTGCACAAATAAAGCCGACATGACAACACCTACACCTACGCTAAAAAAAAGATGGGCCCAAGATAAACTAAATCTATTGGAACCCAAATACAATTATTAATAATTATTTAATGACGGGGATATTACAGTTCTCCTGACCCAAATAATGCTTGTCCTCAAGCAATCGCAAATTGGTGTGTTCCAAAATCTGCTCGCCTTCCCAGGTGGCATCTTCTAGCGGTAGATCCTTCCAAAGTACAAGAAATTCTTTGACCGTGTGTGTCCTCAGCCTCTTCCCTCGAATGTTGACGATCTCGATATGCTCTAGCACTAACTTCCCTCTTCGTCGAGGGGTGGCAAATCTGTTGAGACCGTGATGTGTTGACGCACAACTTTCTTCAGGCAAGAAACGTGAAAGACGTGGATTCAACTACCTTCCGGCAAGTCGTAGGCAACTTCACCTACTCTCCGCACCACCCGGTAGGGTTTGTAGAAATGTGGCCTCAGCTTGTCCTTGCCACATGTCTTCAGGGATGATTGTCTGTATGGTTGAGGCCGGAGGTACACCAGATCGCCAACTTCAAAACTTCTCTCTATTCGGTGTCTGTCAGCATACATCTTTTGCTGGTTCTGGGCCCTCTAAAGATTTTCCTTGAGAGACTTCAAAATGTCCAACCCTTCTTGTAGCCAATCCTTGGCCCTCGACGCGCGGCTATTGTCCCGTGCCATATCAACAAATGTTGGCGGCTCGTAGCCGTACAATGCTTTGAAGGGCACCATGCCAATTGACATGTGGTACGTGATATTGTAGCAATGTTCACCCAAATGCAACTACTTAACCCATGTCTTTTGTTGTGCCGAAACATAGTTCCTGAGACAGCCTTCCAGCCACTTGTTCACAATATCGATCTGTCCATTAGTCTGCGGGTGAGAACTAGTGATCGGTGACAACTCTGTCCCTGCAAGTTGAAATAGTTCTGTCCAAAAGATGCCGAGGAATCGACTATCCCTGTCGCTGACGATGTTCCGAGGGAGACCATGCAGGCGAAACATTTCACAAAAAAACAGATCCGCTACTTGTGTGGCCTGATATCCTACAGAAATGGCGAAGAAGTGTGCATACTTAGTCAACCGATCGACCACCACAAAGATACAATCCTTTCCTTGGACCTTGGAAAGCCCTGAGATGAATTCCATCGAGATGCTATCCCATTTTTGCTCAGGTATCGGTAATGGTTGTAGTAGACTTGCTGACAGGTAGCACATTCCCAAACGTATTGTAGGACTTCGTTCTTGAGACCCTTCTAGGAGAATCTTTCTTTGATTTGTTTGTAGGTCTTCAGGTACTCTGGATGCCCAACCAAGGGTGGGTCGTGCATCTCCTTTAAAATTTTCTCTTTCATCCTGGACTCGGGCACTAAATTAATCCTGTCCTTATAATAAATGATGTCATTGACCACCTTGTATCTGTCGTCATGCACTTCGCCATCCATCAGCTGACACGCAAAAGGGCTTTTAGAATATTCGACCAACAGTAATGCCTTGCAATTTGCCAAAATCTGAGACAACGAGCATATGGCGGGCTTCCTTGATAAAGCGCTAGCCACAACATTATTCTTCCCTTTCACATACTCAATATCGAAGTCAAATGCCTGGATTTTGCTCACCCACTTCTGTTGTCTTTCGTTCAGCTCTTATTCCAAGAAATACCTTAGGCTGTTGTGGTCTGTATAGATGACAAACTTAGATCCCATGAGGTATTGTCTAAACTTTGTCAGGGCGTGCATGATGGCTAGCATTTCTTTGTCGTAGATGGAATACAACTTCTCCACTCTCGAGAGTTTTCGACTCTCGAATGCAATTGGGTGACAGTCCTGCATGAGTACGACCTCGATGCCTTCCTCTGATGCGTCGCATTCTATGATGAAGGGCCGAGTGAAATCTTGTAATGCGAGGAGCGAACAGGAGCTCATGGTTTCCTTTAACTTGTTGAAGGTACATTGTGCATGTTCATTCGATTGGAAAGATCCTTTCTTCATTAGGTCGGGCAGGGGTGCGGCGAGCTAAGAGAAACGCTTCACAAACCTCCTATAGTAACTGCATAATCCAAAGAACCCGCGCAGCTCTGTGAGAGTAGTCGGAGGCGGCCAATCCAAGATGGCTTGGATCTTTTCTTGATGCACTTGAACACCTTGACCACTGACAATGTGCTCTAAATATAGTACCTCCGTAATCCCAAATTCACATTTGGATCTCTTGGCGAACAAGAATTGTGATTTCATGATTCCCAACACTTCGTCCAAATGCCTAATATGTTCCTCCCATGTCTTGTTGTAGATGAGTATGTTGTTGAAGAATACCAACAGGAACTTGAGCAGTTGTTTGCTAAAAATGTGTTTCATACAGGACTGGAAAGTAGCGGGTGTGTTAGTCAACCCGAATGGCATGACCAAGAATTCATAGTGTCCGTAGTGACAACGGAAAGCTGTCTTCTCCACATCTTGTTCCCTCATGCGGATTTGGTGGTAGCCTGAGCGGATGTCTATTTTGGAAAAATAGACGGCGTTGTGCAATTCATCTAGTAGCTCGTCAATCCTGGGAATAGGGTACCCGTTTTTGATGGTCTTCTGATTCAACGCACGGTAATCCACACACCTGCATCGTACCGTCTTTCTTTTTTACCAACACTGATGATGCGAAAGGATTGGAACTGGCCCTGATCCATCCCTTGTCGAGTAGTTCCTAGATTGTCTTTTGAATCTCATCCTTAAACGTTTTAGGATGGCGGTATGGAGTGGTGATGATGGGCTTGGCTCCCTCCTCCAACTCAATGGTGTGCTCAAAACCACGGTGCGAGGGTATACCAGGTGGAATGTCGGCGAAGACCAAACTGTGTTTGTCCAATACCATCTGGAGTTCGTCGTCATGGTAGTATGCCTGTTGGCCCTTCAGAGGGGCGGTTGAAATCAAACAGTGTGCGGCCCAGACGATGTCATCGTGTCTAAAAATGGCCTCTTCGTCGTGTCGATATTTCCTTTGGACCGCCGTTAGACATCCCCCTTAGTACCACCTTATTTCCATCCACCTCAAAAGAAAACTCCATTCTTTTAAAAGTATGTGTATTCGTCCACTGAATGCCTAGTATAGCCTCCATGTCATCCAAATCTACCACGATGAAATCGTCTGTTACTATGTGGTTCAACATGGTGATGCTCAGTTGCGGAACCAAATGGGTACACGACAAGAGGTTTCCTCCCGCCACCTTGACTTCGAACCCTTGATGTGCCTTTGTACGCAGATCTCTTCTGTTGACCAGTGATGAGTTGATAAAGTTGAGTGTGCCCCATTGTCGAGCATTACCACAACCCGTTGTCCCTGAAGCGTACCCCGTACGCGGAACACAGTACACCTCGGGGTGCCAGCAAGTGCCGCAATGACACCTCCCCTCCGAATCAATGTGGCAATACTCTCCGCACGGTCAAAATCTTGTTGTCTTTCTCCTTCGGCTTCAGGTTCTTCCTGGTCTTCTTCTCCTTCAGATATTACATCAATGTAGTGGATCTTTCCTTTGCCCAGATATCGGTGCCTTGGTTTCCACGGCTCCTTATAGTTGAAACAAAGTTTCCTTCTTCTTAGATCATGTCTAGTAGCTTCATCCAACAATGGCTTCTTCGGTGGGGGTTTGTTGTCTCTTTCCTTAGGAGCAAATGGTGGTTTGGGGTGTGAATAACTCCTAGAGGAAGAGGAAGAAGTTGCCATATAACGTGCCTTTTTGATTGCTTCTGTGAGCGTGATGGGATTGAATCTTTTTACCCGACCTCTGAGAGGTTCCATCAGTCCATCCACGAACAATACAATCAAGTGCCTTTCTGAGATATTTGTCACCTGCACGGATAGCCTCTGGAATTCAGCAATGTAGTGGTCAACTAACCGGGACTGCTTCAGTTGAGCGAGCTCCTTGAAATTAAGTTCTTGATCTTTCCCGTCGAAGCGGTCTATCAACCTCTCCGTGAACTCGACGTATGACGTTATTTGATCATGACCGAGGGTCACCATACCATGATGCCACCATTCGTGCGCAATCTCTTCCAGGTGGAGCGCTGCAAACTTGATTGCCTCCTCTCCGGCATCGGGTTAAGCTAAAAGTATGTGTTCGTCTTTTGTACCCATGCTTGCGCAGTTATTGATCCGGCTCCCTCAAAAGATGATAGATTTACCTTGCCTATCTTCTGTTGAAGACCATCGTTGTAATATCCGCGACCACTGCCTCTTGATATCTCATTTGCAGTTCAACATAATCTCTAGAGGACAGGTGCCCCTAGAGATTCACACTCCTCCAATCCTGCATTAGTTGATTTTGCATTTCCTCGAAGGTGGGCTCTAGTTCCCTTCGAGATACTTCATTTCTTGGCGGAAACGTTGGCATGTACGATCGGGGGCGTGTACGATAATTTGCTCTCCCTGTGACCGAGTTATCGTTGCCATGTCCATTTTGTTCCCCATTCGTACTTCCTTCTGTTAATTTCTACAAAGTCTCTTCCATAAGTTGTTGTTGTACTTGCCCTCCGATCATGGTTTCATTGAGTTGAGTCTGACTTCTGGTTAACTCCCTCAATAATTCCATAATTGCAGCAGCCGGATCCTGTGGCTCCCCCATTCTGCAGAGAGAACGGTACCTTCTTCTGGCGTATACACGAAACTCTTTTTGCATTCACTACCCAATAGGCTGACAAGATCACCAGCTCTGATACCACTGTACTGTCCCAACTCTGAAATCTTCCCTCGGATGACTCCTGAGACTTACGCCTGATGAGTGTTTGGGGCCGTACGGTATAGCTGTTGGCCGTATTGTAGGATTGGAGGCCGTATGGTAAGACTGGAGGTTGTACGATGTGGTCCGTTGGCCATACAGTATGGCTGTTGGGTCGTATGGTGCAGGCTGTGTTGGTATGGCTATTTGGGTAGTATGGTGTGGGACTGAGGGCCCTATGGTGTGGGCCGTACGGTGTCTGTACGGTTAGCACAGTGTTGCCTCCAGACTTGACACGCACATATCTGTTTATCCTTCTTTCGTCGTATTGAATTAATATACTCCGTAATGAAATTAGTGCTCAATACCAATCTGGAACAAGTACTTGCAAAAGGAAATAATATTTCTGATTGATAGCACTTCAGGTTTGCCAGATACAGAACTAGAGAAAAAGCAAAGTAGGGTGAGGGTTGAATCCCACCAAAACTGCAAATACCAAAAAGGGAGGGTCTTTCACCTTCGAAATTGTAGACATCAGAATTCCAACAGGAATTTGCAATTGCAAATAAAATATCAAAACTCAACATGAGAAATACATCCTACATGCAGGTCATAAATACCCATCGGACAACTCCCGAGGTGCACAAATAAAGCCGGCACAACAACACCTACACCTACGCTAAAAAAAAAGCTGGGTTCGAGATAAACTAAATTGATCGGAATCCAGATACAATTATTATTAATTATTTAATGACGGGGATATTACACTCTTCCGGTATCACAAAGATGAAAAATTCGAATAAGATGTGTTGGCTAAATATTTTGTAAGTAGCCGTAGACACACTACTTCCAAAATGAACTATTTAGGCACAATATGTGAGAATAAATCTCTCCTCTCAATTTAGGGGAGGCACCCTTATTGCTGTTAACTCAACTCAGACCTAACCAGAAATTCAAATACTAGTTGAAGCAATAATACCAATAAACTCAAAATTAACCGAAAGCTTAATTGCTAAGCGTACTAGTTGACAATAGACTACGAAATATATATATAAGCTCATAGACTTCTACACCATCTCAAGATAATTCCATACTACAAAGTTGCAATAGAATAAGCACAAAGACTTAAAACACATGAAACCTCTTCTCTACTAATATAACTATGAATCACAACTCAAAGACTATGTATTTACTGTAACTAACTCAAATTGACAGTTATAGCGCAAAGTCTATACAAAATCAGATTCGAGATTCTCCTTATAGCAACACAAATAATTCCACAAGCTTCCTCAACTCAAAGATTGAAAATACTTGCTTTTTATTGACTCCAAAGTTAACTTGCACAAATGAAAGCAAAGTTTGTACTTGCACAATCTCACCAGAGTTTTCTTGCAATGCATAAAAAATTCTCAATTACAATGAGCACCCTCCTTTATTTATAGGTGAGGGGCTGAGAGCGAAAAGTGGGAGAAACCCAACTAATCGAGACTTGTTCAACAACTAACTACCTACAATTGACTTATTCAACATTACATTCCTATGTAATGTGATTACATGCAATGAAACATGTAATTGCAAATTTTTCCTAAGAGCGAAAAGTGGGAGAAACCCAACTAATCGAGACTTGTTCAACAACTAACTACCTACAATTGACTTATTCAACATTACATTCCTATGTAATGTGATTACATGCAATGAAACATGTAATTGCAAATTTTTCCTTTGCACATTTGACTACATATGCAATTACAATTTTATGCTTTACATGCAACTTGTCAAAGCTATATTACAGAATGCTTGATGAAAAATAACCTAAGTGTCTTACAAGACACGACCCCTATTACATCAACCTCTTATCAAAGAGATTTTTCTTTCACCAGATTGCCAAGTGCTGGAAACCTTCAAATTTGTAAGTGGGTGGGAACATTTGGAGAAAATAAAACTTTGACCTATACATTTGGTGGCATCACTGATTTTCATTTTCACCCATGACTGGAAAGAAGTTCATGATCCCTCTTATTGGTCCGCTATCACCTGCTTGGAATCAGTCTTGAAAGCATTCTAAAACTGATGAAACTTGAATTTCATCTTTCCTTCGTGCCTGATGGTTGCTTCTTTTGACTTTGGATGAGCAACTGTAGCAGTTGTTTTTGAAACTTGGTAGATCGTTGTGCAAACTAGGCTTCAAACAAGGCTGAAGTGAAAAAGTTGCTTTCTGTGAGCCGTGGATGCATTTCGGGGGTTTTGAGGTGTACTGCAGATGAAGGTGCAAGTGTAGTTCAAACATGTAACAACTTATGCAATTGGAGCAAAAAGTTCCTGCCACATGAGAAAAATAAGTCTTCTTAAGTGGAATAGGAGGTTTTGGATGCAACTGCACTTTAAGTTGCACGGTTAGTATACATGTAGCTCATTGTGTAGTCGGGTAAAAAAGTTCCGACTTCACTTGGAAATGTTTTCTTCAAAAAGGGTATTGTAGGAGGTTTTTGATGCGATTGCACATTCAACTACATGCAACAAAATATGTAGTTGGGGTAAAGAGTTCCTATTTTGGAAAGGACAGTAGTGGAAGTTTTGGATGCAGCTGCGTGTCTCATTACATGTAACTAAACATGTAATTCGTATGAAAACCTCTGACCTGGATATGACTAAGTAGGGAACTTTTTGGGATAGTTACACTTTTGATTACATGTAGCAGTACATGTAATGGGTACAAAAACTTCTGACTTTGGAAATAAGGAAGGACTTGAAATTGGAGATTTTAGGTAAGATTACATCTTCCATCGCATGCAGAGTAACATGTAGTGGTAAATGCATTGGACCTAAAAACTTCTGATTTGCAAGAAAAAGTGATGACTTACAAATGGAATTTTTTGTGGGTATTGCATATTGAGTTTCATGAATGACTACATGTAAGGAGAGTTTTGCAATCACCATTTTGGGAACAACTAAGTATGAAGACACATTCTTCAACCATGTTACAACTACATATTGTAACTTCACTTCATAACACTGCAAATAATACGAGGGAACAATGCTGATTTCTCAAGATATGATCAATGCTGATACAATGTATATGAGTGCAGGTTTTTCGAATATTTGTTTCTCATCTTATGGGAGTAAAGGGAATTTCAGATTGCTGAAAATACAAATATGCCTGCAACAAAATGTGCTTATGATCACAACTATAGCAGCTTATAATGCACATGGGAAATTTTGATTTTCTTAAGGTAGATGTATGCATATTTTGTCAAAATATTGCTGCAAATGGATAGGAAGTTCTACTTTCAACATCATTTTTTGAAATGGTGGCTTATCATGTCACTTTTGCATATTTCATTGGATCTAAAGAACATGGAAAATTCTGATATATTGAACAAAGCATTATGCTCATTCACCTACAACAAAAATCAAAGTTTCTATTTGTGTTTAGCAACACAAATTGGAAATTTTTGGCATCATTTTGGAGATGAGGATATCAATCAAGCCATTTTTAATCAGAAAATCAACATTGAAACCTTAGGTGCGGCTAGTTATGGAGATAAAACTTCAAGAATGCTGAGATTTTAGCAAATATAATGACATTTAACAAAAACAACCAATAAAAACCCTAGCCGCGGGTACTTATGGAGGAAAATTTACAAAAATGTTCATGAAAACCTCAGGTGCATAACACTATGGTGAGGAAAAACTAAAAACAGCTCTGAAAAATGATTAAAGGCAGTCATCTTTATACAAAAACGAGTAAAGCAACCACATTTTAAAGAAAAGCGACCCATGAAAATGCCAAAACGTACAAGTGTATGGTGCCGCATACGTGATTTGAAGTGCCTAAAATTTGAAAAATGAGCGATCTCCAGCGTTTGAAAAAGAACTCAGAAACACAAAAACGATTTTGAAATTTGCAGATTCGTGATTCATAAACGAATGAAGAAGAGGATCAAATAAATCAATCAGCACTCAATGTTTATTCTTTTTCATTCATGGCCCGACATTGATTGCAAATTGACACCTCCAGTTAACTCGTAGTCAAAAGGGCTCAACGACCTTGAACTGGAGAAAAAATTGGGTAACTTCAATCTCAAACTTCAGCATCGAAAATCATGTGACTGCGCATGCAAAAGCACTCAAAACGTCTACCCAAAGGAGAAGTCGGGGCTTTTCTCTAAACTTGCATTTGATATTTCATGTTAGAGAATATGTTTCTTGAAACATCCGACTTAGAGTGTAATGCCCCCAATCCCGTAGTAGGCCAGTAGGGTGCCAGATTAGTCTATCTCCCCCATCCGGGTAGGCTAATGGCTTTGTCAGAGGATGTCAGCCAGTCACAGTTTTCAGTGGGCGAGCTTTTATTACTGGGTTCACTTTATAAAAGAAAATAAGTCACTTTACTTTATAATAAGGAATTATAAAGTCACTTTATATTATAAAAGTGACTTAAGTGACTTAAAGTCACTTTATGAAACCTTTTATCCCACATCTCTTAAAAAGCGTTGCTTTCCCTCACTTCGAGGTTATAAAAGAAAGAGATCTTCCTTGGGAAAAGCACCATCAGAAAATATAAAACAAAGAATTAAATACTTGGTTGCTTTTGTGACTGGTTTCTTGAGGACGTAGCCCCTTGAGAATTCGAGAAATTGGACGCAGCCCCAGCTTTCGCATTTTGGTGGAATCACCTCAGATTTCACATGTGGAGTTTAAAGCATTGGTAAGACAAACATTCAGATTCAACGTTTTCCTTATTTATATACTTTCAACAGAAAGAAGGTTGGTCTGGTACATTTCGAATCATGGCATCTGCAGTATAAGAAGTTTTCATCGAAGTGGTTAGGCAAGATTGGTGGAATGGTTGCTTTAACGTCTGAGTCCTGGTGTTCATTGCAAGTAGTTTAATCACAGTGTTACTTGGGAATGAGGAGTGCATACACCTAAGAATGAGTGTATCAGCTTATAAACTGGTCTATCGAATGTGCATTAAATCGCGCCTGGAGAAGGTCAGTGATTGCAGCCCAGTCGTTCACGTGCTGGTGCGAAGTTTACCATCACAGCCAAGGTTGAAAATCTAGGTCTTGGCAAAAACTCGGCGGACCCAAAGTTTTTGAAAATCTCGGTCTCGGCAAAAACTCGGCGAAAAAATCGGCAATAAATCGACACTTTTATCGAACATTTGAAAATATATAATTTTTTAAAATATTGTTAAAAACACACACATAAACACCAAATTTGTAGAATATATACTGATTTGAGATATTCACCATATATTAATCAAAGTAATGAGTTAAATACATAGCAATTAGAATTTAGAACTTAGTAGAAAACATAGAATCATTATCATATACCAAAAAACAAGTACGACATCTGAATAAAAATAAGTTCAATACATATTGAAGTCAAACTCCGTGAAACTACAAGTCTACAACTTCTGAATACATATTAAGTTCAAGTTTCGGTATCAATGAAATCTAGAAATATATATAGACTGCACCTAATCCCAAAAAAAACAACCTAATCCCGATGCCTTTACAACTTAAAAAAAATCCCTAAATTTTTAAAAATCATTTGTTTGAAGTACTATAAGCGGCGAGATTTTTGGGTAAAATCGCCAAAAATCGCGATATTTTTAGGTAAAAATCGCTGCACGATATTGGAAATATCGTCAGCGATATTAATGGAGATAATATCGTTTCAGTTTGTGTAGCGCGATATATCGCGATATCCGAGATATAATCGCGAGATTTTCAACTATGATCACAGCTATATTCCGCGTGAAGGAGTTTGGGATTCCCACGCGTGGTGATAATCAGTGGTGTATAGAACTGGGCGGGGTATGGAGGTGTATCCGCAGATCATGTTGGAGCCGCGCGGTGTATGATAGTCTCATCCACAGTGGACAGGTGATTGCAGGAGGTGCAGATTGAGAGTCGGGCTTTAATCACCACCACTCCAGCCGCATACACAGTTGTCACTCAAACCCGAATGCTCCCGCTAACTAACGTTAGTTCGGGTCTTCTCAGCAAGTCTCCATGTGGTGCGTCCAATAGGTGCATAAATGTTTACCTTCTTGGAGTACATGCAATGTAATGTCGTAAATCTGGTCTGAACTTCTGCTTGCAAATTTATGGTTGTGGATGTAACCCACTTTCAGTAACATACAGTAGTATTAAGGTGTAAGTTTGACGAACAAATATCTTGCTTCTCATCATTATTGGAATTAGATTGTGGACTGAATAATTGCCATTTTCGAGATTGGATAATTTTATATACATGCTGATTAAAACTGAAAGAGCTGGAATACCTGAGGTCAATTTAAAGTGCAAATTCATATTGGTTTAGGATCAGTATTACAGGCTGTGGTCATTTATTTTTCTGCACTAATTATTGCAAGCATCTTGGAAGTACAAATTCGTAGAACTTCCATTAGAAATCTTGGGAAAAACTCAGCAAGGATGATTACATAGAGGTATAAGGTATTTCAAAAGCTTTTAATAACATTACATTTATTATGTAATACAAAAATCCTTTCATATTTAAAGGTTCAACTCTAAGCATTTCAGGAATTTTCAAAGAGCTTTAATATTATTTGCACTGTATTGATATAAAGTGCAATTAACATTAGAAATCTTGAAGATAACTTGGGAATTAATAATATATTGTAAATATATTATCAAAGACTTTCAAAAACAAAATAAAAAGAAATAAAAACAACAAAACTTTAAACTAAACAATTTAAACGACTAAAACTTTTAAAATAAATAAATAAACAAATTATTTATTTACTTTATAAACTTAGATTTTAAAAACCATATTAAATTTAATCAAAAATATGATAAAATTTTTGTATAGTTGACTTGAATTTTATTAAAACAAAATTTACGACAATAGCTGGCTCTAACTGGGGAACATCTTTTGTTCATCCTTGGAGACGACAAGAGATGTAGAATCCATTTCTCTAAGTGCCTTCATCCATTCCATTCGACATAGAGTCAAGCGACCAAAACGACAAAACAAAAGACTAAATGACACAAAACGACAAGGATGACGCGACTGATGCTCTAAGCACAACCTATTTAAAACAAAACAAATTTGTGCAAACACACTTATTGAAAACAAAGAAAACCTACCTAATTAAAACTAGCAGACAATGCAACTTTTCAGACAAAACCATTTACTGGCTCAACAAAATAGCTACCTTTTTTCAGCAGCTTGCAGTACCTTTCATGTTCACAGGCAACTTTGTACAGATCAACCACGAACAACTGGAGCACTGATGCCAATGCCTGATGCAACACTCCTTGGAAGAGATGACCAACTTCACCTTCCTCTTTAAATGAACAAACGTACTGCTGCTCCAAGATGAGTACTTGAATTTAGACTGCTTTTGCTGAACTGTAAATGCATTCCTAGCCTCTGCTTCAATTGTAATCTCATGCTCAAGTACAAGTGGAACATCTGATTTTCCGTTGGCCTCCAACCAAGCGATCTATCTTATGGGACATCCCCTTGATCGAACAAAGACTGAACTCTTCTTGTTTGCTACAACTTGAGTAATTGGTTCATCAAATATCATCACGTCAAGATGATCAAAATGAGTTACCTCATTGCTTCCTTCTCAATCATGCTGGTTACAAATTTCAGACATAGGAGAATTGCCTTCAATACTTGAACAAAATTCCTCTATGATGTTCACGATAAGACCTTCATTAAGTTCTGGAGTAACTATTTCATGTAACATGCGTTCAAGTCCATGACTTGGAAATGATGATGCATTATTTTCAACTTGACTAAGACTTGCTCGCATGTCCATATTTTCATGCCTAATGACATGATTATCTTCATTCACTTGAACATTAGATGAATATTTTTCATCTTTTTGTTTTTTATGAATTACTTTCTGAGACTGCGTGAACCATAAATAAGAGTCGCCAGCTATGTCTTCTTCCTTTTCTTGGAAGAGTATAGCAAGATCACTGTCCTCAGATTCATGATGCTTTGTTGTTGCCTTCGTTGATGGTGCCTCAATAGCAAGCTTCTTTGGTGATGAAATCAACTTTTGTTGATTCTCAACAACAGAACTATGAACAACATTTAGAAGAGGCTTTCTTTGTACATCTTCACGAGGAATGAAGAACATACCTTGAGCTATTTTCTTTTTGAGAGCAAGCAACTCATTTGCTAACCTCTGCATCGCAGGATCCGTCCTTGTCACGAAAGAAAATTAAATAGAAGAAAGATAACTTCCTTCAAACCCACTCGCTTCAATTCTTATCTGCCAGGCAAGAATAAGGTCATCATCAATTCCAATGGCCAATGTTTGTGCAACTGCAAGAGTAGCGGGAGCTGCTCTTCGCAATAGAAAACTGACTTCAAGAATCTGAGCATTGACAAAGAAAAACTTCAAATTTGTAGTTGTAGGCTGAGCAACAACGGAAATCTTTCGTGTCAACTTGTTGAAATGAGCCACAAACTCATGCATAGGTACGCTAGATGCCTTCTTTAACTAAGTGAGTTGGGCCAACAGGGCCATCTTCAGGCGGCTTGAACCTTTCTTCAAACTTGACTATGAGAGTAGCCCAGTTTGTGATGGTTTGTGGTGCAAGATGATAAAACCAATCAATAGTTACACCTTGGAGAGTTTCCACGAACAACCTTACAGACACGTCGTCATGTTCAACACCATGAACACCACATGCAATGTTAAAAGAAGCAACATGTTCACCAGGATGTTGTTGTCCATTACCAAAGAAGTTTGGAAAATTCTTCCGTGAGCCATCATGAAGAGCATGTAGAGGTAAAGCCAAATTCAATGGACCAAAACCATTTCCCCAAGGACCTTGAGCCATTTACATGTCCTTGGTAAAGTTTGAAAAACTACAAGAAATAAAAATATGATGGAATAATTACAATGGATAGGACACAAGTATATTTCAAACAAAAGCATGAGGCTTCCGAATGCGTGTCGTGTCCTCAGTAGAATAATTAGATCAACCTTTTACAAAATAAATCTATACTAACTTGGATGGAGCTTCGTTTCGTTCTCTCTTGTAGAACAAACATTTAATCTTTTCCTCTTTTTTCAGAAAAAGATTGCAGCTAAGATAATAACAGATTTGAGAAAACTTAAAGAAAAATTTAAAGAAGCAAAGTGTCCATGAAGGCACAGAGTCCTTTGTTGCTTCTCCGGGACAAGAAAACAAACTAGAAGCTCAAAGTATTCTCAATCAATGTTCTTATCAACCTTTGGATACAAATAATAGTTACTACGTATACTTCACAACTGCACAAAGTCAGTTTGTGAGATACACTTCTTTATGCGTTCTATCCCCAACGGAGTTACCAAAAACTGTTGGCTAAATATTTGGTAAGTAGCCGTAGACACACTACTTCCAAAATGAAATATTTAGGCACAGTACGTGAGAATAAATCTCTACTCTCAACTTAGGGGAGGCACCCTTCTTATTGCTATTAACTCAACTAGGATATCAAATCGATTCTTTCAGATCATCATTGGAAAACTTATCTCTTTTACTTATCCATTTTTGATCTGCTCAATAGAGCATCTGCCTATTTGGCATACAACCTGTTGCAAGCATCTAAGTACAAATCAGAGAAGGCACCATACTTAATACAAGGTTATAAGTTCAAATCTGAAATAGTAACCATATCGCTGTAAGTGTATCAAACATGTGCCTATTTGGCAGAGAACCTGTTGCAAGCATCTAAATACAAATCAGAGAAGGCACCATACTTGATGCAAGATTATAACTCCAAATCTGAATTAGATACCATATTGCTATAAGTGATATTATTAGTTCATACATTTTGTATAATTAAGGATCATATCAGACAGCAATCTAATCACTATAAGCAATTAGCAGTCAAAATTGCAGCATATCTTTTATTGCTAAATCAGAGATAGCTATTGGACTTGAGATCATTTGCATACTCATAGAGAAGATATTTATAATATCAATTCTCTTAGCACATATTTAATTGTACATTCCGAGATAGCAGTCTTATTAATGAGAACAACCTTTCTCTAAACTGATATATATATATATATATTGTTCATGGAAATATTATTATTATCTATTTATTATCAATTACATAGGTCTACAAATGGTATTAGATATTGTAATTTTTAGTGAGGAGAGAATTTAAGGTAACTGTCCTGAATTCCCAAGTTAGCCAAAAAGGGGACACTACATGCAATTGATGATATTGATATTATTTGTGATTTGATGGAGATTGTCGCTGATATATTCCAAGATTAAGCTCATGAAAAATCAATCTTCTTTCTTAAATACTTCATTGTAAATATTGGATGGTTTATGACTCGTAGTCTTGAAATCATTGTAATTATTTGGAAGGTCTTCAGCTACGTTCATTTCATTTGTTTTATTTGTATTGTAATAACATTGGATAATGGATGGCCTAGCCGCCAAAAGTGACATTTTGATTTCATTATTTGCCAATTTGGCGATCTAGGTTCACTTGTTATCTGCCAGTTAGAATTGATTGGGTTTTTAGTTTTTAATCAGCTAATTTGACTTTGAGCATTTGCATACTATCTGCCAATTTGGCATTGATTATAATTGGATGGATTTCCACTAATTAGAAATTAATTGCTTATTTCCACACCCCAAATTTTTCATGTGCTCACTTTGCCCACATCGAGATATTGGTGATCATAAAGAACTTGGGTTTGTGTTGATTAGTCTTTTTTTGGGTGAAATTTAGTTAATTTTCTTGCCATGGATATTACAATCAACCACATATCAGCACTTTAGGAGCACCTGATGTATTTTAAATGATATGTTTGACAAACCTCTATAAAAAGTTTCGCAACTTTCAAGGGATGCTTCTAGAAAATGTATAGGCACACAAAGAAATCTCATCCAAAGCCTCCTAAGTGTGAAGACATCTATATATTCTCCGAAATGGGACACATTTCTAGTACGGGAGACAATGCCAAGGGTCAAGGAGTCTCCTTGTAACGATTACATTATTATATATATGACATTTTTATGAATGTTGCAACCAGCTGTATCCATATTAGGGGGACATGAAAAATAGTCATATCTGCATAACTCTGGTTGTAATGCTTCATGGAAGGTGCCTTACCTCACTTGTTTCCTTTAATGTTATGGTTTGGGAGCTTGTAACATATTTGAGTTTTCCCTCTTTATTTATTTGATTTTGTTTGCTTTACTATTGTGCTTAGTTACTTTTATGGTCTAGGATCTTCTTATGCTGATTCTCATCAATAATAATCGGTTATACTTTCAAGTACATTGACCTGTTTTGTCATTTTTGGACTTCAATATAAATTTTATCCTTCTATTGCCTGCGGAAAAAATCTTCCTTGAGCTTGGATGACTATTCTCACGATTTAATCCCTTTTTATGCAATAAAAATATTGCACTGAAATCAGGCATTCATAATACATGCGTGTGTAAACTAAAGACTAGTCAGGGTATGCAAATGAGGCTTCAATTGTGCATTTGCATGTTTGTAGTTACCAAGTTGGAGCTATGCTATTGCAGTTTTTTGTGTCCTCAATTGTATGAAAAATGGCTAAGAAAAAGTATCTGGAATTTATAAGAATGCATTAGGAATGAGATGAAGAGGATGGACAATAAGGAGAGGGAAGATTTGGTATTGTTCAAAAGTACGCGGATATGGGTCTTTAAGGGTAAGTTTCCATGTATTACAACTACAAAACTAACAGCTTCATGGTACTTTTCCATGTATTGTCCCGTTCCGTGCTGGATCCGGGCAGGGTCCGGATTTTGACCTGTGGGTCCGGATGGATCCGTGGCCCGCGGATCTAGACGGACCCACAGGTCCAAATCTGGACCCTGCCCGGATCCCGCATTGAACGGGAGGAGAAAACGAGGATCCTTGAGGATCCCATGCGGATCTGCGCGAATCTACAGGGACCCGCGGCCAGCCGAGATGTAAAGTGGTAAAATTAATAATTTGGGGTGGAAACTGCGCCAATAAATGTGGGGAAAAATTAACCTTCGAGTCTTATTAGGCTCCATATAGAAGATGATGATGATGAAGAAGAGAATTCTGAATATCAATAAATTATTAATCCATTAGTTGAACTTCAAACAATGATACTTGAACTGATGTTATGATTTAATTTTAATGTTTTGAATCTTTGAGATTTTGCATTGATCAATGATCAAGCATCATAGAATCATACTATGAAATGATTTAGTTTTAGAATTATGTATATTTCTCTTATTTTTTTGTATATATAATGCATATACACACACACACACACACACACACACACACACACACTCACGAACCCCTACGAACCCAAACAGCAAATTTTTTTTTTCACGAATCGATGAACCGGATTCGCGAGCCCGAATCCATCCCCGAATCCGAATCGGTAACTTAGCTTTTTTGTACAAACTTACCCAAACATACCTAAACCCTCTGATATTTTTTTCCCATATCGGCGTACTATATCCACGTACCTGTACCCAATTTAGCAACTTTGCTCCTTTTCCAGGTTGTTCTCGTTGCACCTTGCGTAGTGCTACAAATCACTCATGCATAATTATATTACGAGTTGGCCACACACACTTGTGATGGTTGTCTGTAGAATGAATGAGGAATGCAGTGTTTGTTTCTGCTTTCTTGTCTATAGTTCCAATTTTATTTCTTATGCAGATTTGTATATGGCATTTTTTTCCTTTAATGTTACTTCACTCATATATTTGTACAATTTTGGGAAGATGGAAGTTCTGTGCACAAATACATTTATTGTAAATGTTTTCAAGCAAATCTAATAATATCTGCTTTTACAGGTCAGAGATGAATTAGAGCATTTGCTTGATGATCATGAGGATATGGCTCAGATGTATTTAACATTCAAGTTGATGCAACAATTGGATGGGATTTCTTCTTCCACCTCTTTTCATGGTGCTAGAGGCGGAGAGGAGCATGAGCTGGCTTATTCTGATGCAGAGGACGAAGGGTGAGATATTTGCCCCTTTAGGATATTTTTTAAAGTTGAATGAGCTTTTTGTTATATATGATGCAAATCTAAATAAATGTTTCTCTATGAAATTATAGATCCTTTTGCATGTTTTTTAAAGTTGAATGAGATTTTTGTTATATATGATGCAAATCTAAATAAATTTTTCTCTATGAAATTACAGATCCTTTTGTATGTATCCATTTATTATAAGCATCCTATTAAAGATTGCTTTTTAATCGAGACACTGAAGCACAAAATATGTTGAACTCTTCTGGCAGTGGTGTTGAAGCTTTGAGTGGTACATTCAATTCATTAGATGGAGACAAAGAGGGCAGCGGAGGTAGTAGAATCCACAGTGGTCGTAAGGGTCTTGACGTGGAGGAATTGGAGATGCTTTTGGAGGCTTACTTCGTCCAGATTGATGGAACACTTAATAAGCTATTAGTAGTATGTTGTACAAATCTATTGCCATTTTTCTATGTTTCAATCATTTGCTTTATTTATTTTTATTTTTTTTACTTGTCCATATACTATGTAAGTAGATATGTCACTGTTTGCACATTGTATCTTTTTTTCTCTACATTATGTTTGAATCTTAGGAAAAGTACCATCAGGTTCAGTTATCAAATTGTAGTAAATGTTACTTGCTAGTTTGGTAGCAAATTCTCTTAATTGCAACGAGGTAACTAATATTATACAATTAAGTAAAGATGCATTACCATGTTATACTCTACATATTGTGAAAAACAACATGAATGAAGTTTGGTTCTGGAAGTTGAGTACTTATAAATGGTAAGATGAATGTGTCTTTTATAAGTATCATTTATATAAAAAATTGTATCTGACATGTTAAACATACAACAATTAACATAATATACAAGAATGACAACTTTTATAATTGTCATTTATAAAGAAAATTTGTGTCAGACATGATGCAGTATAGGCAAGGGTCCAATGAAAGACCACCCTACCTAGCAACCTACAATTGTACTCACAGTCGCATGCACCATGCAGAAACCTATAAGGGCAGGTTGAGATAAGTATATTTTTAATTCAAAATGACTCTGCCCTTATAGGCTACAATTGCATGAAAAGAAAGCCTAACTTGTATTCACATGCTCAATCTCACATGCTGTGCCAATTAGGACTTACAACAGGTTTATAATTTTACATTGCGACAATGAACTACAAGATTGATATATCTTCTACCTCACGACTTCCCTCAATTCCTTTATTCCCTCTCAATCTCAGGAAACTACTGCGACTATTCTCTAGCCACCTCATATTTTATACCAAACTTTGCCTGACCACCCTCTGAGCTTTTATCCATTGACTATCCTTTAGTTGATCCCCCCTCCTCTTTGTCTGCACAAATAAACTCTCTTTGCCCTTGTGTTATCCATTTCCCTACACAAGAAAATATGACACTTTTATTTTCCCTTGGAGCTGCCACAATAACCACCATCAAGTCAAGAAGAGACAACTGTTTTTGACGGAAATGACAAAGATCAGCCAGCACAACAAAATGAAGTCCAGTTGAATAGGAAAATGACCAGCCATGAAGAGAAATAGAAACAATTTCAGAAAACAAATGGAATTATCACGATCCAAATAAATTGGTTGCTAGCAAGAATAAGCCACCTCAACAAGTTAGACAAATTTATAACTGGTGCCCTCATGTCCCAGCAAAGAAAGTGTCCCTCCAAATGAAGAATAATAGATGCTTAAGAAGAAATAAGGAATTGCAGCAAAGAGTATATTGACTGAAGCCCAAATGATCCTGAGATAGGTTAACAAAGGCATGACCCAAAACAAAGACTATCAAGTACGAAGGAAGGTAACATCTGCCAACTATCATTCTTACATTTGCTGCTCATGCATGCAATTATCAATTAAATTATTGAAGTTAATGATAATTTATCTAATAATAATATTGTCTTGTTCCACTTGCTGACAGAGTTATTCCATAAGCTAAGAATGACCCTGTAATGCCCCCATTTTTCAGCAGGTCATTGAAATGATGGTGCCAGGTCATTATTGCGATCCTCGTGGTCTGGCGAGGGGTTTAGAGGGTCTTTGGTGTGAACTTACTATTTATAGTAAGTCAAGGGATAGTTCCGATGATCTCAGATGAGTTAGAGGAGTTGAATGATGCTCTCGGTTTTCATTTCTGGCTTCTGGTTTGGGCTCCAAGAATCTTGGAGAGAGTGTCTATTTTTAGTAAGTCACCCCGTCAGGTTCGTTCATCATCTTTTATCATCAGGATCACTCTAGTGCAAACAGATTTCGATTCTGATGCTTCTTCAGTGGTTTTCGCAAGACGGGTGAATTATTAT
>MU226000.1:2602058-2617022 GCA_018584345.1 Thuja plicata
AGAGATCTTTAATTTCATAGCCAAGGTTGTATTTGCTGGAAGACTTACCAGTGCTGCGTAAGAAGTCTTGCATATTGGCTGCCGCGTGGAGATTTAACAAGCGTGGGCCAGCATGCTAAGAATACAGCGGTGTCACAATTGTATACTGCTGCCGCGTGGAAAGAAGGTGGGAATACAACCCAACCGCACGTCTATAAGGTGCCAATCAAATTTCATTATTGTTTTCAGCGGCACATTAATGTTTAGCTTGCTTGCATAAGTTTTATAGTTGGTTTTGGCAATTAAATAAAGCATTTCCAGAATTCTGAGAATAAATTAAAATTGCTATTAAATGTAACTCTCTTGGTAAAGAAGTGTTTGCTTATAATAATCGAAAGCAATTTCATACCTGCTAGTTCATTTTTCTCTCGCAATTTAGCTGGAAAGATTTTATAAATTAAAGCAAATAGGCAAATTGCTTAAAGAGCCAGTTAGGCTCTTCACAGACCCTTGCTGCAAAAGTCAAGTGTTGATCAAGTCCATGAAGCTGTTAGTTTTGTAGTTGTAGTTGTCCCAAGTTGCTAGTGATGAAGATAAGCTTTGTTGATGAAGTCATTTGCTATTGAAGTCACACAGGTAGATGTTGACCAGGTGATGTGGGCAGATGTTGACAAAATGACTCAAGTAGATGTTGACAAAGTTACTTGGAGGCATAAGTTGATGAAGTGAAACCATGTTATTGTAGAGGATGCGACTATTAATTCATTTGCTACCGAAGCCGGCTGGACTACTATTTCTTGTCTGAATTCAAATAAATAAAAATATCTCCTTAGCTATCAACATATTTTTTTTTGTCTCAAAGAGGTTTTATACTTAATTGAGAGTGGTTCAATTTAGTGAAATTTAGTGTTAGTGGACTTGTTAGTTATCTAGTGAGTACCCTTGAGTCTTAGGTTGGGTAGGTCTAAATGAGGCTTACTTGCTTTAGTAGGAACATGTGATTTTTTTACGAATTTTTGGTTTGTTTAGGATTTGTGAGTCTTTTGTGGTGAATGCTGAGGAAACTGTGTGGGGCAAATATCTATGATCGTAAGGCTTATTTCCAAGGCATGTAAGAAGCCGCGCATGTTTGTTGAACTGCTATGTAATGAACATCCAGTACTCCCATTGTAACATTGTAATGTCTTAATTGCAAGTTAATAAAAGACATTTAGAATTGCTGTCTGTAAGTTTTATTTTGCTGCCTTGTTAAGTAGCTTAAAAGAGCCCCTGGATATTGATGTGCACCAATTTGGAACACAACTTATTGCTCATCTCTTTGGAACACAACTCATTGTTCATCTCGAGTAGGAAATTTGAAGTATGTGCTGGTTTCCTTTCTTTTTACTTTAACCATTTCATTTGACATTTTTGCAGTGGTACTCTCTTCACATTTCACTGTGTTTTTCCTTGTTCCATAAATTATTATTTTTCCCATCTCATTCTTTTATTGAATCCACAGCCATATAATATTTTACCATTCTTATTGTCTTGCTGCTTAGTTGTGAATTGTCATAATGTTCTCTCTGATGAAAAAGACTTGTTGGAAGCTTGTCATCTTAGATGCTAAGAAAAGAGAGGTTGTGCAAGAGGTGCAAACTCAATTAGAGATGCTTGAAGAAAATAAGGACCTTAGAAAGAGGTGAAGAGATGGCAGCAATAGGCTAAGTAGACAGCTCTAAAATTCCCTTTGAGGTCGAGCAACTATTGTTGGCTTAGAGTTTGTGGTTTGAGATTGGATTCATGTATTGTACCACATACTTTTCCAATTTTCCAACCATCACTTAAGAGCATGGGTTGGAACTTGGGATACACACAAACACCAAGTGACGAGGGGTGTGATTGAAGAGTTTTAGTTCTTTTATTAAATTTCATTTTATATAGCAAGAGAGATAGTTCTTATTTTTGTTTAAAGCTAAAATTTTTAATTTATGTAGGTTGAATTTTTAGAAGTGTGTACCTTCTAAAATTTACAAATACTTATTTTAGATATCTTTATCCACAAAAGATAGTGGATATTATTGTTGTTGCTGGGAGGGTGTTCAAAGATTTATTTGAAATGAGGTGGTGATATCTGAGGTCCATTATCAATGAGCAAAATTAGGTATGGTGGTAGAAGGGCTGTACTATCATGTGTGATGATTGGAAGGATATGAGAAAAACGATGTTGAATTTATGTCTCCTCAAGTGGAATGCTATTTTTGGAATTAGTTAATGTTTCAAGGTGAAAAATATAGAATTTCTTTGTGATATTTTGAGTAAGTTGTGGTTGAGGTGGATGAGGCTAATGCTATGTAGGTAATTATAGACAATGCAACAAATTATCTTATTTTAGGTAGACTTTTGACAGAGAGGTGCTCGTATCTTTTTTGGACTTCCTATTTTTGCTCATTGCCTTAACTTTATAGTGGAATATTTTAGCAAACATTCTTTGGTGAAACCCATTGTGTTTCATGGTCGCAATTTATTGCACACACACACATCTCCACGCTTGGGTCTTTAACTTAATGATGACAAATATTATTCGATATGGGAAGTCATTGATTAGCAATGGTACTATTACCTTCATAAGTCATTACACATGGTAAAGTATTTCAAGCAATCCAAATACACTTGGACTTGGGGACCAATGACCAGTCCTTTAATTTTGAAAGTCGTAGTTATCTTTGAGCAGTTTCCTTGATGTTTCTTAGCAAATTGGTTTTGGCTATCGTTGCTTCAATCTACGAGTCTTAGCAAAGTGATTGTGTTAGCAGGGAAATGTGAGCAATTGTAGGCCTTGTATGATAGTTTGACATTGTTGGTTGTTCAAGTGAAGTCTTTGAAGGCCTTCCAAATTTAGTAAACCATTGTAACAACTCATGAAACAATGGCCCTCACTCTTCTAGAGTTTTCTTCCATTTTGGGTTTAGCCAAGTGTATGTTGTTTCTTGATTGTATGTATACTTTATGATTTCTAGTTTTTGATGTATGCTTCCTTTCATTGCTAACAAGACTTAACAACACGAGGCTTCATATATAGGGTATGTTTCTGCATATGGAACAACTTCATCAATCAATTTACATTAAAGTAGAATAGGATCAACTTTAGTGAATTATGTCAGGGAACATCCACACTAGTTGTGTACCATATGCTAATGCTATCGTTTTTAATTTGTGTATTGTCTTTGGTTAATTTACATGGTATTGAGAATTAGTCATCCATGTTGGCTAACTCAATGTAGTGGAATATCCACACTAATTATGGACAATATATTGATGCTATTATTTTTAGCTAGTGAATTGTCTATGGATAAATTTACATGGTATGAGAATCAATCATCCATGCTCTGTAACTCAATGCATACCTGTTGTGACCTTTTCACACATCGCCCCATTGGAAATGGGGACCCCCTACTTTTTGGCCCACTTGGCCCTTTTGGCTTTCGTTCTTGGTAGTTCTGGCAAGAGTCCCTTGAAGTTCCTCGTGTTTCAAGTGAGAATTGATGAACTTGGCTAAGTCTAGAGTGAAGAGTAGCTCCCTGCCTTTTAAGGTTTTAGTTTTGAAGCGTTTCCTAATTAACAAGTGTGAATTTGGATGAAGTGTTGAGTTGAAAATCCTTCGAAAAATGAACCAGAAATTTTTATGTCTTTTGGCAAAGTTCCTTTTTAATAGGGTTTCTTTTTTTTAGGGATGCCAATTTTTAGTAAGTGTAGGATTCCTGATTGCACATTTGAACAAACTTACTATTTATAGTAAGTACATTTTTAGCAGGTCATTTTGGGCAAATGATGAGGATATATAGAAGGGGAGGAAATGGGTATCCAAATATGTGATTAGATGTTGCATTCCGAAAAAACAATTTCAAAAAGCATCATTTGAACAGGCACTAAAAAAGCAAAAAGTATCTTCTGATATAAAACACCTTCTGAAAAGCAGACTAAAAAGGCACTAGAAAATGGCCAAGTTTGAAGACCAACATGAAAATGCATCTAAGGGAAGAAAAGGCATAAAATTTTACGAAGTCTGGAGAATTCTTGATCATGGATACTCAAAATGGAAAAGTTTGAAGAAAATGTTGAAGTGTTGGTCGAAGGAGGAGAAAATAGCAAAACTGAATATGTATGAAAAATTCTCCACCCCCTATTATTAATGTCCTTGGGCGTGGAACCCAACAAGGCAACGAATGTTTTCAAAACTGCAAAATCCTTCATAAGGCCCTATTTGCGCCCTAGAGCGCCATTTCTACAAGGTCAAGGATTTTCTTCAAAGTGTAAAAATCCTTCTCTGGTGCTCATTTGTGCTATGGGCGCTAATCCTTGGGTATCAAGGAATTTCATCAATGTGTAAAAATCCTCCTGTGTATCTAATTCACAGCCAAGAAAGGGAATTCATGGGGTGTAGGGGATTTTCAAAGTCTTCAAAATTCATCAATCTGTCTAAGCATGCGCAAATTTGAAAAGAGTGGGCATGCAATGGAAATTTGGAAAATAGTAAGTGTTGATGGAGAGGAGAAAAATGCAAAAATGACTAAGTGGTAAGCGAGAAAGTGCGAAATGTAAAAAAATGACTAAGTAATGTGAAAATCCCTTACCATGGTGAAGATGAGCTCATGAGCATTGATTTTCTGTGCCCAATGAATCCACTTAAAATTGAGAATCCTTCACTAAGCCATGTTTTCTCTCTAAATCACTAATCGTTGGGATGCACGGAATTATACCCAAATCAAAAAATTCCCTCCAAGTGTTAATTCGCACCCATGAGTCTTGTTCCATGGTGCCCACGGAAGTGGTCAAAACGAGAAATCCTTCATATGATCAAATGTCCATTTGGGAGTGCTAAGCTTCAATACTCATGTGAAAAGTCAAAACTTCGAAAATCCTTTGTTTATGTTGAATATACGCCTAACAATGCTCAAATGACTAAGCCAAGGAAATGTTTAGAAATTTGAAAAGGAATTCTTCAAGGCGTTGTGTCGAAACTCTACAATTCGTTTCTAGGACCTGGCTCATGCCATTGAATGCCAGCCCACATTGAAAGGGGATTATGTTCGAATCAATAAATTTCTTCATCTAAGCTCAAGTGCACCCAGGAACCCGAATTGATATGCGCTGAGGAAACTTAGTCTGAGAAATCTGCCTCCAAGTATTAATTGTTTTTCAACGTAATGCTTACTATGCCTGGTAATGGTAAAAAACTTGATAATATGCAATTATATTTAAAGTGCGTTCATCAATACAAGTTTCGCAATGCCCAAAAGCAATTTTAAAATGCAAGGGATCCTCCATCATGCATTGTTCCATGAACGCCAAAACAAAAGAGGGATGGAATTTCTTCCAAAAAAAATAAAATTCCTTGGTAAAGTTTATTTTGCACTTAGTAGCACAAATCCTTAATGAGACAAAAATTGCGCTCATATGGTGAAATCTATCGTTATGACAAAAATGTGCTCATTAGTGCAATTTTTAGAAGGCCAGGGAAAAGTATTCAAACTGAAATTTACTCCTCCCTCGTGCATATGCGCTCTTGAGCGCAAATTTGCGTATGTTGAGGAATTGTCATAAGTTATAAACTCCATGATAAGCTCCCAAAAGCGCTAAGGATACATGGTCAAGAAATTTATTTAAATGGTTAAAATGTTGGGCTATGAAATATCGTGGGAAACATCTAAAATTGTCTTAATATTAAACCCTGTTTATATATCTAAAAATGCACCTGAGAACATAAGTGAAAGAGGTGGTTGGAGATTGTCAAAATTCAAATATTAAAGTTCACCGATATGTGTCACATGTGCCCAAAAAGGAATTGGAATAGGGGGTGGATATAAGTCATTTAAATATGCAGACTTCTTATGTCTCAAAAGCACCAAATACCAAAAATATTGGAAATATTAAAATTTGGTTAAATATTATGAAATTCCACGCCAATGGAAGAGAAATTAAGTGAAATGATTTAAAATTCACGATAGGAAATATTGGAAATCCATTGAAGAAATAGTGAGGAATTTATTTAAAGGTTTGAAAATCCTTGACCATGTCCAAATCTATGCCAAGAGAATCAAACTGCAACAATGGATTCAAAATTCGAAAAAATCCAAGTCGAGATAAAGATTAAATTGGAAAATATTGGAATTATTTGGGAAATTCATTAAATAGTGGATTTTTCTCGCATATTTAATGACGTCCAATATTTAGTTGATAAAACATTGGAAATAATTTAATTGCCAAAATATTAAAATTCCAACCCCTTCGAGAGAACACCCATGACAAAAGATGTGTTGATGAAGACAAACGCCTGGAATAGAAACTTTTGAGAAAATAGAAAGAGCGTGACACTATTAGAGTAATCATTAGTTTTCTTATTAATTAAATCATGTTGATTTAATTAGTTAAGTTATTACTCTTTAGTGTTTAAGCTTTCTCTTAGGTGCATTAATAATTAATTCTTTTATTAATTATTAATGTGCAACCTAGCTTTTTTAGGCTTTAGGATTTTGTTCACCTTTATAGGTTGAACCTTGTAATTCCTTTTTCATTAATTCAGATTATAATTTCGCTCTCACTTTCTGAGCAACTTCTGAGTTCTTCTCTTTCCCTCTTCCTGCTTCTCCTCTGTAACAGGTTCTTGCATGCAGGTGTTCCTCGGGTTCTGTGGATTTTTCTCTCAAATCCTACATAGTATCAGAGTCACACTACTGCTACCTAGTCTGGGGTTTCTTCTTCATTCTGGAAGAGACGCTTTTTTATGGATCACTTTGAGCTAAAACAGACACCACCATCGTGCTCAGAAGGCCCGGGAGAGTTAATTTTCATATAAATTTTGCCATTTTTGGCCACAGTAGCCTCTGGAAAAAAATTTCTCTCTCCCAGGCCGTACGACTCAAATTTCGAGGTGAAAAAAAAAAAAATTAAAAAAAAAAAATCAATTTTTATTGATTTTTGCGTTAAAAAATAACGCATGTAGTGTTAAAAATTAACGCAGCAGTTCAAATGGGCGCCGTCGTCAGTTAACCGCTAGTGGTTAACCTCTAGCGGTTAGCCTAACCGCCAGGGTTAACTCTCATACCCTTTTGGAGCTGTTTTGGTATTTTGCTCATATCTTGAGCATACGACATCGGATTTTCGACATCCTTATATCGTCGAAAAGCTCTTTCCGAGCTCTATCTCATTATGCAGGTTTGATTTTCTGGTTTTGCAGTTTTGATGTCTGTTTTTCCAGTCAAAGTCAGAACTTGTGTTTTTCACTCTCAGGGGCATATCTTTTGCGTCCGAACTCCATTTTGTGCAAACGAATAGGCGTTGGAAAGGTGTTGTAGTGATCTTTCTATATTTACTGTCTATTTCATCAGAAAATTTACTAAGTAAATTTCATTCAACTTTGTGTGTCTTTACACTTTGCTCAATTACTTGGACATTCTGGCACCTACATGGGTTATGTTTGCATGGGATGGGTTATATTAATTTGATCTAAATGCAGTAAGGTCAGATTTCTCAGGTTGTTTCATTTGAAGAGTTATCATGGGTTTCTCTACTCACCCTTCAGTTGTTATTCTGGAACGGGGTAATTATGAGTCATGGGCAAAGGGTTTACTTACACATTGTAGGTGGCTTAATCTTTTGCCTTATTTGTATGATCTCATACCCAAACCAGCCACTTCAGAGGGAAACCTAGCATGGGATATTATTCGAGATCACATAGTAGGACTTATAGTGTCTAGTGTTGATCATGACATTGTGTTGGCTATATCGGGCATTGATTGTCCTCACCCACTTTGGACACGTCTTTGGGAGATCTATGGAGACCCTAATCTCTCTCCATTCCCAGAGGATCCTGCTTCAGATTGTCTCATACCCATTTCTTGGAGAGATAATACACCCTTTGATCATGATACTTTAGAGCAGCTTGAGTATTTAGACACCCTTACATGTTCCGATGGATCAGAGGCTTGTCTCATAGTTCCCACTCTTTAGACTGAGACTTCATCACCATCTCCTGTTGCCCCTGATTCTGTGTAGCAGAAAATCATACATCTTCCAGACATAGATACTTTGGACTCTTATGTTGCAGACATATCTTTCTTGTTTGTTTAGTCTTATACTGCAGATTTGGAGGATTATTTTGAGGACATTCATCTCCTCTACCTTGACAGTCAGGTTATCACTGTTTGCCCACCATTATCCGTGCATTCTGCGGCTGCATTTCAGGATTCTCCACATCAGTTTGGATTTGACATCATTTGTTTCAGTTCAGACAAAGAGATTCTTCAGCATCCGATCATGGCACACATCCTGAGACAGATTGGTTCATCACTCTTCACAGGGTTTCTTCAACATCGTCCTTTGGATTCGTTTCTTCCCAAGGGGAGGAATATCATTTGCCGCTTCAGGATCTCCTTTTGGATTCTACATTAGGCATCTACCATTGTGACAGGAGTTTCTTCATTCTGGGGGGACTTTGGTGTCTCATCCCTCTCTCATGGGGGGACTTCTGAGTTCTTCTCTTTCCCTCTTCCTGCTTCTTCTCTGTAACAGGTTCTTGCATGCAAGTGTTCTTCGGGTTCTGTGGATTTGTCTCTCAAATCCTACAGACACATGTTGCTGAGATTGAAGCAATTTATGGCAACTTGTAAGTGGCAAGAGGGAATCTCGCCTAGAATGGCAACTTGGAAGAAAATTGATTGCAATTGCCTAAACTTAACTCATTGCCAATTTAGCAGGTTGAGGGCCGCATTCCTATATAAGAGATGAATTCCCATTTCATTTTCACATTGAGGAATTGGAGAGTCAAGAGTAGAGGGTGAAGATTTTGAAGAATTTGCGAAGAAGTGTGAATTTTCAAGAGGAAGCGTGCAAATTTCTAGGAGAGAATAACAAATTTTGAGAAAAGTTTTGAGATTGGTGGAAATAACAATTATATGCTTTGATTATTGAAAGATGAATATATATCAATATGTGAAGTATGGTACTATGGAAGATTTAATTCCTTTAAAACTATTAACAAACTTTTACTTGTCAAGTATGTGATGGATACCTATTGTTTCATGTCGCCCGAATGTGATAATTAATTATGTTTTAGTTTACTTAATAAATAAGGCCATCGTAAAAGTACAAACAAGACTCTTTACTGTTTTTTTCTTAAGTTTGAGCATACTTAGGGCAGAATCACAATCCATTGCAAATTCTTCATATAATTTATACTTCAGAGTCCATTGTGAATAATCCCATGGCTTGTCATCCATTATGAAGTACTCATTGTGTTACTATGTCCCACAAGCACTCCAAGACAAAACCATGGAATTTAACCAAATCGTACCTTGGAAGATGATCAAGGGACATGTTTAACATCTGAAATGCTTAAGACACTCTTGTATCGAAAATTGGTTAGGGAAAATGAAATGTTTTGAACTAAAGTGATACTCAAAACTTAGCTGTTTGGTAGCTGATTTGGTGATTTTGTAATAGTTATCTATTCAATTCTTGTGATCCAAACACATCTTAGATAGGTTTGCAACTACGGGGAAAAATCCCAATGAAACTCATTAGTACCACTTTGTAACTTATGAACTTCAAAACACTTGCAAGCAACATTGTGAAGTTCACTTTAGTTTGTTGAATTCCATGTGTGCTACAAAATGACAATGCCGAGACCATCAAACTTACATTTGTTTGAGTTACTAAATTAGGGACACTTTATCTAGAGGGAAAGAATTTGTTTGGGCAATTCGATCAATTCACATATCTTCAATTCTCAAATCGAACCATCTTGCAATTGATATTAATATACATCTAATCCAAATTTCTTCTGGGTTGGACATTGCACATTATCAATCCTTTGTAATATGTTTTGAACACCCTATGATCTGTCTTTTGGTGCGGTCATGATTAGGGGCTCTTGCCAAATCATCCAGTTATGCAACTAGAAACATTGCTCACACATTTCTAGACACAATATTGAAATTTTCTTTTATTAATTAGTAATAAAAATCATTACAGCAGGGGTACATATCATTACAATGACATCATAGGCCAACATTCTTACATGCCTTGCGTTTAGGCCTTATAGTCTTATATGCATCGACCTAGAGAGCTCCTTCAACTTTTATTGGTTGAATTTTTTTAATTTTGCATAGCTTTCTAAGCTTGCAAAAGAGTCTCCATAATATTTTTACAAAATGAGCTCAGATGCCATATTTATAGCATATGAGATGGAAAAGAGGTGGCCACCCCACGTCCAGGCATGATAGGACACATGCCATGCATTTATTGACACTTAGGTTTTTTGTGCAAGTTGTTAGAATTGTTTGTTAGTTTTGGCATCATTTTGCATTCTGGCAACAATTGTGGGAATCCGAGGGGGTCAGGGGCAATTGTGAAAATTTGAGGAGTATAGGGTTATATTGTCATTACATAGAAAGTTTTGTTTAATGAATCACAGGGAATTAGTGTCCTTTAGGATCTAGTAGGGATTTGGGAAGCATCGTGATGTCTCCAACATCCCATGAAAACTCTGTACCAAATGTCCCTTGACGATAAAGTGGAGAAATAGAGCACAAAGGGGTATTGTTAAATATTGAGGGGAGCCTAGATATATCCATTTTCAGTGGAAAGTTTTGTAAGTTGAGGTGAAAGAAGCATTTTGCGGGGAAATAAGGTTGATGTGTATATTGGAGGAAAATCAGGAGTAGAATGATTTGTCTGGGATCAGGTTAAAGTTCTGTAGGGTGAAAAGACTTATCAGCTAAGGAGAGTTTAAAGTTCAAAGGGACTTGGCATGAATTCAGAGGCATCCAAGATGGCTCAAAATTTCTGTAGATCCAAATGCACCAAAAAATTCTGCAATCTAGATAAAAGATAAAATTCTGCAACTCCATAAGTTGTCCAAAGTAGCTTGGATCTTCAACAAATTTGGAACTGAGTAACCATTTGGCCTCTTAACAAGGTGATGTTGCCACTTGGCCAAGAAAAGCAAAAAAAGGTAAGAAGAAAACGACAACAGCTAACTAGGAAGAAAACTCTTATTTTTTTTAAAGTTGATGCAAGATTGCCCATCCATCCTAGATGCTCTTGCATCATCTTTGCACTAGTTCATGGGAGCATAGATTGTACACATATCTATAATATCCTATTCATAATGAATAGAGGAGCTATGTTTCGTATTCTTAATCTTCCTCAAATGTGTTTTGGTTCTTGAGCATTGTTGGTTGTCCTACATGCAACTCCCTAGGATTGGCATGAATCACTAGTGTCATAACATCTTCTCAACTGATACTGTCCATATCCAATTGTCAATATTGTATAAAAATCCTTTTAGTTGTAGTCAATCATGCCTACTTGCATATAATATAGCAAACAACATAATTAGATATAACCTAAGTAGCCGATCCTGATTCTGGTTTGGATCCGGATTCGGATTTGGGGATTTGGCAATTTTTTTTTGGGCCGGATCCTGATTCCGCGGGTATATATAGACATTTTTGAAACATATATACATATATATATATGTGTGTATATTTATAGATTCCATACATGTAACATGTCAATGCTTATTCATCATTAGTTCAAAACTTCAAAACTTCAAAGTTCAAACATATAATGATAATAATAAGAAGTTAGAAGCGTGATTCTCATAAAATGAAAAATCCATAATTGTCAGTATATGGTTATATCATATTCATACTTTGCAAAAGTCTCAAAATGTCATTACATGCTGAAAATTTAAATCACAAGCCATATTTCATAGTTAAAAATTAAAACAGTAAATTAGGTTTAGTTTGACATTATCTATAAAAAAAAAAAAAAAAAAAAGTGGGCCTGTTTTTTTGACGCCCAAAATCCTGGATTCCTCCGGATCCTCCGGGATTCTAGAATGGAATCCGGGCAGAATCTAGGAGGAATCCAGATCTAGATCGCACTGGAATTAGGATCTGGAGCTTTCCAGAGGGATCTGGTATCTTAGCATATAACCTAGCTCCATTTTAAAGTACTTAGTAGAACAATGGCATTAAGGCCTAGATAGCTAATGATGCAAACAAATTTGCTTTAGTAGTAATCCATTAACTTGTTCAATAAGCTTTTGAAGGATTAAAGAGCAATTTCTGTTGCAAATTACATAATCTTATGATCAGCTAGACCCTGCACCATCCTTTGCCGCTACCAATTCCTTATTCCAACACCAGATTCCATTCAATTAGCAAGTTTTCCTCAACATTGTAGCGTTGCAATGAATAATTTTTGTCAACGTATGTGATGTTTAGCTTTGACTATTGGATGGTAATATATCATCAAGAGGATCATATGTGCTATAAAGGTCACATTTGCAATGTTGGAGATGTCAAGTGAATTCTTTGTAGGGGAAGGCTTATAGTGTGAAGAAAAGGAGCAAAAATTTTTTGGGGAAAAAAATAGCAAACCAAAAGTAGATGACTTTTTGAAAAATTTGGATTATCAAAAAGCATAGAAATGGTAAAGAACAGCATAAAAGCCTACCAGTTTTTTAAAATTTAAAGGCATTTTAATGACAGATATATAGAGAGAAAATAAAAGTGAAAGCAGGGATGTAGGGTGGCAGCCCCTAGCATGGTTGAGAGGCATTGCTGCTAGTGGTATTTTGGGTAATGACCAATGAGGTTGAGGGGTAGTAACCCTCATGTGGCTCTAGGGGAGTGCTATTTTTATAATTTTATTGCTTTTAACCAAGCTTTGAGACTCAACCAATCCTTTAAAAAAATGCTTGAGTTGCACACTTTTAGATTTGGCTGTAATAAGCCTGACTCGCTTTGACTATTGAAACCACTGGAAAACTCTATTTCTTTCCTTGTAGGTAATATTAAAATTGCTGGGTGCTTATTTTAATCAATTTATATTGTCCCTTTTGGAATACATACAAATCATAAATCGAAGAATTCAAGGTATTTCGATAACAAATATGTAGTTCTGATTTTTAAGCATGCATTAACTGATTTAGACTATTGAAACAATACAACTCTTAACAGTGATTCATTTATTCATTAAATAAACTCAGAATGAACCTGGCTTTTGATCTGCATTTGATAATGCTGGCTGCTGTTGAACATATATTGGTGGCTACTGTTGACATGTGGACTGGATTGTGGGTCTTGTTGGCTATACATTTTGCAAGTCACTAAGACTACAACTTGCAAAACGTGTGTTTTAGGCAGCAGTATGTGAGATTTCTCTCTCCTCTCAGCAATAGGGGAGGCTCCCTTCTTACCGCAGGTGGCTTCAAGTAGAATTGAACTATAACACATACAGTTCACCTTGCAACAGTAATACCGGTGACTCGATGATTGACTTAAGAACAATCAAACGAGGCAGTAGTTGATTTATCTAAAGATGGACTGATACAATGAGCTCAAAGTCTCCTGTCCTCACCTCAAATAAGTATTCTAATCTATTGTCCAATACTGAAGCCCAAAGTTTTCAGTCCTTGGAGTATATCAGCCACTAGTTTCTATAGTAACCCCGATTTCTTGAAGCACAAAGTCTTCAGAAAACTTGGATTAAAGATGCTCCGATGATTTGAACAAAGAAACTATTTAATTTGAACAAGGATCAACAAATGTAACATAAGAATACATTCATTGATTTTCAAGAAAACAACACAGTCTGTCAATCTCTATTCCTTTATTCAAATGCTTAACTCTCTTACAATGAAACACAAAGTTTTTAGAACTCAAGAGTTTTGCGTATAGTTTATTTGCACAAACAAAAGATGAAGGATTACAATGAGCTCCCTCCTTTATATAAGAAAAGAGGAGAGAGAAAAGTGGAGGAGAAAGGGGAAACCCTCAACCACTTTGACTTATTCAATCCTTATCCTTAACTAACCAACTTTGAACTATTCAAAGCTTATCTATAACTAACTTTGACTTATTCAATGCTTCAGGACCTAATGTACCTTGAGCATGATTACATAAGAAAGCTTTTACATATTTTCGTGCAATTTGTCAAAGATTCTACACTTCTAAAACTAAGTGTTGTAACAACACCTTCAAAGGAACTTAATACAAGTCTCAAACTGAGTAAGAGACTTATGAACAATAGTTGGATCAGGTGTTCCCGTGTGTTGAGCTATGTTTACAGTTTTACGCGCAACACTTGCCGCTTTGGAGATCGCACCATTGCATCCAAAATCTTTCTATCGTTGACTCAAAGCAACTCCGAATCTTGCCAGTTTATCCATAGCATTACAACAGAAAGTGCTATCCTCCAATTCCTGATGAACTATCCGAGCTAACCCCGACAAGGCCTGCTCTTCACCAATCAGTTCTCCATCCTCCGTCACTAACTTGTATGCCAAGCTATCAAAGGCTTTGAGAATGATACCCCTATGCTCAACACATACTTGGAAAGCTCCATGAACATCTCCTATCAAATTCTTCAAGACTTGCTCCTTGTTCACCAATTGATCCAAAAACTCGAAATACATCTCTTTTAAAGAGATTATTTCATAGGTGCACAATACATTAAGATCAGCTTCTGCCATTCTCACCCATACCTCCAAGTCTTCACTTAGAGTTTTTAGTTGCTGTTGCAAGGATCCAACAACCTCTTGCAGACGATTAGTTGTCTTCTTGATATTTCTGAAAATGCGATGCACATCCCTAATAACCATCACGCCCTGAACTTCAAGCTGGCTGCCCCACTCATCCATTACCTTGGTCTTCTTTTCCAAACAATCAATATGCCGCTGAGTGTCCTCTGAAAGCACTTTTGCATGTTGAAAAGAACTTTTCTCAAGTGCTTCACGCAGACGAATGTTTTCCTCTTTCAGCATATGCTTCTTTTGCCAAAGTTTATCAGATCTCTTTGTGAAGAGTTCAAGTGCATCACGAACATCCATCTGACATCCTACAAATGATTGCTTACCAAGTTCTACCCTGGTAATTTTATAATTCGTGCCCTCACATTGCTCTAAGGGCTTATCTGAAATAGGCTCAACAACCT
>MU226000.1:2618467-2630097 GCA_018584345.1 Thuja plicata
TCATCCGAAACTCTTCTGTTCGGAAGCTCCTTGTCAAACAGGCACCGGTAGTATCCAAACAATGCATCTTGCACTCTTCTAAAATGAATGCGGCTAGACTTTAACGACAACTGATCATAGTACTCCCGCATAGGCAACTGCATCCGATCTCCTTTAGTAGATAACCCTGAGAAAGATCCCAGTGCAGCAACAATGTAGATGAGATAAGAATTCATGTAAAAAGTGCATGTATTAGGCACTTGTACTAGCTGCCCACAAATGGTATTACTGGTCAACTCTCCCCAAAACAGTCGCTGCCTTGACTTGAGGATCAAGGAAAAGTACTTATACATCTAGGGTTCGAAAAGATTGGATTCTTTCAAACCCCCAACACGACTCAGCAAGGTGATAAGATCATAAACTTCCTCCTTGAATTCGGATCTATGCATACCTTTAGGCCGTCGGGCCACATTTGGTCTCTTAGTGATCAACCAATTTTCATTCATATACCTTAGGTAAGCCGTCTTACCATTCTCCCATTTTTCAATAGATTTCTCCTTCGTTAGATCCATGACAATCGGGGCAGCCGGTACTTTAAACACTCCATCTATGGTATCAGGATCGAGACTAATCACCACCTTCCCATCCTGATCCTTGATCGTCCTGGAAGTAGGATCAAAATTCCTTGCACATGCCATCACAAACTCAGGTTCTAATGCAGCTGTTGGGAAAGTAGCAACATGATGAATATAACTTTGTCGAATGCTGATCATGTCATATTTGGTGGATGTTTTCACCCTTTCTAGAATCTCCTCCATGTTCAAATGACCAATCTCTGTATCACGTATCTCTTCGACATAGGATGTAAGTTGAGATGCCACAACGGAGCTTTGATACTTATCATATTGGTACTTCAGCTTCTTCTTCCCTTGGTACTTAGGTGATGTAGATCCTTTCTCTGACATGGCAAGGATCGCAGCAGCTGTGACTGTAACATAGAAATTGTAAAACCAAGAACTTCATCATTAAGAGGAGAGAAATCCATCTCTTATGCAAGAATGAATGGAAAGGACAGCCCCTTGTGAAGGTGGAAAAATATGCATAAAAGTGGGATTTTATGTTGCCAACGCATTTTTGGAAAAATGAGAGAAGAAGGGATATAATGTTCACGTTCTGAAACATGACGGATTGCATATGTGGACAGCACTTATGATTTTCAAAGCATGATGGCATATGGAAACTTTGCATCTTTTTCAAATGGGGATATGAAAAAGTGGAGTTTTATGGGCTGACTGTATTGTGGACAGCACTTTGTATATTTTATGCATCTTTTGGGAAGATCATCATAGGAACGGGGTTTCTAATCTCGACTGCACATAAGAATAGATGACATTCTTATATGCAACTTTTACAAAAGATGAGAGACGAATAGAGCATATATAAACAAAACATAAAGAAAGAAAACAAGAAAAGAAAATGACCAATTTACCTTCCTTGGATGCAAAGGAAAAAACCAAATTCCTCTTCAAAGCAAAACTTGGGAAAAAGAAATGAAATTCGAAATTGCTAATTAGAGGAGATTTGCAGAGTTATATAGACTCCAAAATTGACAAATTCTTGTCAAAATCAAAGCCAATATCATTGGTCTTGACTTGGGGAAGGACAAGTGTTCATCATGCATCAAAATTTGCATGAGAACAACAAGTAAAGAGGAATTAGTCTTCAAAATTGTGCCCTATGAATATGGCATTCTTTTCTCCTTTGAAAGAATCAATCAAGAGCTGGAATTCGAATTCAAGACTAAGGCAAAAACGTTTTGAAAGACTTCTCTTAAACTCTTCTTAACTAAAGAAATTTATGGCATGAATTGAATGGAACAAAATGAGTCTCTGTTTTAGATGCCACCATAGCAAATAACTCCAACCAAACCCACACCAATTTGTGGAGGCAAACAGTTTGAAAAACTCCAATCCTTCCTCGCTGAGTTATCGCAGTCTATGGTGGAGTTAAAATGTTTTTAAAAAAAAAAACGCCATGCATATCCATAAGAAAAAGACGCCATGCCATATAACTCTGTTTTGATGTGAACTTTGCCGAGAAAAACGCATATGCAACACCTGATAACTTAAAGTTATCCATGGCTTTAATTAAAGAATAACATATGCAATGGCATATGTATTCTAAAGCATGTGTTAAAACATTTCCGCAGGCTTTTAAGTGACGCATGGCGTCTGATCAATATGCCAAACGATATGTTATTTCATTAGAAATTAACGCCATGTCATTGGAATGAAAACCGACGCTTTAGTTGATAGGATCGCATCATTTCATTCACTCACAGTATATGCTATCAAATAATAAAACTACGCCCAGACTTACTAAATCGCGCCGCCTATGGAGTTTTATGGGCCTCAGCAATAACATTATTGACGCCACTGTAAGGTAAGTCGCGGGCCTTTAGTAGACTATAGCACTTTGCATATGTTATTACATATTAAATGAACGCCATCTTACATTAGCCGTGTGTGCTAATTTAGTTTTAACGCCATATGCCATGGGGAATTAAAACCAACGCTTTAAAACCGCTTCATTTTCTTTGTTCATAACATATCCTTTTTCAAGGAAAATTGACGCCATGGGTAGAAAGTCTTTTGACATATATGCAAAGCTTTCTATTTTTGACGCCTCCCCTCTAAGCTGATTATGTTACGCCTTATTTGATAGGATATTTTAAATAAAAGATATAATACACTTCTATTAAATATCAAACCTTAATTAGGGAAAACGATATGCTTTCATAATTTAAAATAAAATTTTTAATGAAACGATGGCATATGGTTTTAGGACGTTTTTATTATTTAAAAACAATGTGTTAATATTATAATAAAACTAATTATAATAACATTTGTTTTACAATATGTATTATAATTAGTTATTATTTAAATATAAACATTAATATTTGATATTATTATTATTTTAAAATAATAATAAAACATTGTTTTCTTTTAAAAGATGTCGTTAAATAAGGTTTTTCGTAATGAATTATAAGATTTATAAATAAAACGACGTTTTTTAATAAATCTTATCTTTATCTTCGTTATTTATTAAAATAAATCTCTCCAATATACGCATATCATGCAATTATCATTTTAAAAATCTATTTTAAACGCAAAAAGAACTTAAAATATTTGTATGTGTCTTTAAAATTTTAATGATTTGAAATGCGGATGTGATTCAAGATCTCGCTATCATTAAAATTTCTAAGCAAAACTTTGCAGAATGATGCAAAATCTTAGAATAGAGTTTAAAACCTATCACTCATACAAAATAAGCTTACACTTTATGCGCTCGACTAGAAAAAAGACCATTTGTTTACTGACCTTGGAAGGACGTGAAAAACTGCCTAAAGATCAACTGGAGCACAAAGGTGACAACTAAACTGGGAACAAAACAAGACGCAAAACAAAGCGAAAAAAGAAACAAAAGACTGGATGCTTTGCAAGAAGTCAAATGAAACAGGGACCAAGGGATAACTGATCCTGCGAGATAGAACTCTTTACAAAACATCAACACTCTTAGAGAAAAACTCCTAGCAATCATTGAGAATTGCGTAGGGTTGCCCCAAGTTTGGGGAATGCAAAATTGAGGACAACAGCTAGCTCTGACTAGGGAACATTCCTCATTTGTCCTTCAAAACAATGAGGAGTGCAGAATCCAGAATCTCCAAGTGCCTTTATCTACTCCATTGGGCTATAGAGTCGGGCGACAAAAAGAAAAGACTCAAAACCTAAAAACTAAAAAAAAGAAAAAGACTTGGACATTATGTACATTGGTACTTATCTTGCCATTACTCAAAGTAATGCTTCAAATGTTGGGCACTATATGGAAGTGCGAATGGAGTGCCATCTCGGTATGCCAGGATAAATGTGTTCTCTCCTGCAGCTTGATGAATAGTGAATGGTCCTCTCCAGAGAGTATCAAACTTCCCATGCATTCCTTTTGATTCCCGTCTTTTGTCCCAAAGTAGAATATGATCTCCAATCTGAAACTCTCGCTGTTTAGCCTTCTGATCAAAAAGTAATTTAACCTGTTGCTGATGTGCTGCAAGCCGATCAACTACCTGAGTTCTTTGTTCCTCCAAATGATGTAAGAACATTAGCCGCTTATCCAGGGAATCTTGAAAAGTGCTATTTTCAATAGCCTTAGCCAACTTAAGAGCATGAAGCTCAATAGTTATGGGAATTTCTGCATTTACCCCATAGAGAAGCTGTAATGGTGACATCCCAATTGCCCTTTTAGGTGTAATCATGTTTGCCCACAAAGCGTCAAACAAAACTTTGTGCCACTAACGTTGATTATCATCTACTAACTTGCAAATAATGGTAACCAAGTTCTTATTACTTGATTCGGCCTGACCATTTCCTTGAGGATAATAGTCAGACGAATGAGCGAGAGTAATACCATGCTCAAAACAAAACTGCGTAAGCTCTGCAGATGAAAAGGTTGCAGCATTATCCGTTATAATTATGTTCGGCACACCAAAGTGAGAAATTATACTCTTTCAAAAATGCACACACCACTGCCGATGTCGCATGTTTCACCGGGATGGCTTCCACCCACTTTGTGAAATAATCAGTTGCAGTGAGGATGTAAGTATGGCCAGCACTGGATGTTGGGTTAATGGTACCGATGAAATCAAGTCCCCATTGCTGGAAAGGCTCTTCAATCACAACTGGCTTTAGTGATAAAGCGGAGAGTTTCTGCTTACCAACAGACTGTTGGCAACGATCACACTTGCGTACCCAACTATATGCATCTTGAAATAGAGTCGGCCAGTAATACCTGGCTTGCACAATTTTATGAGCCGTCACTGGCGCTGAGAAATGTCCACCACATGCCATGTCATGAAAAGATTCTAACAAACGGATCTGCTGTGCTTTATCAACACAACGCAGAAAATTTCCATCAAGCGAACGCTTGTACAAACCACTATCTCATAAGACAAAATGTGCTGCTCGGAGTTTCAAATTTCTTCTTTCCTTGTAAGTAAGATGTACAGGACATTCACCATAAGTAAGAAAATAAGCGATATCTGAATACCACTCATCAGTTGTACTAACAAACAACACTTTAGGCAAAGGCTTGGGAAGTTCTTCTTTATCTGGTTCATTCTCCGCCATCAGTTGACACAAACCTTTACCGCGGACCAGCTTAGTAGGACGAATCTCAATGTCATATTCCTGGATCTTGGCAACCCAGTTTCCTCTCTTTGTTCCAAATTCTTGTTGAGCTAGAATGGACTTCACTGTGGTATCTGGAACGAGAACCACCACATGAGAGTTTAAGATATAAAATCTAAAAGATTTTACGGCTTTCACAATTGCATAAGCATTCTTTTCCATCAAAGAATACTTCAACTCATGTGATTTTAGTGGACAACTCATGAACGCTATAGGGGACTCAATGTCCTTTTTATTTTTATGTACAAGAATTGCCGACATACTATGCTCTGAAGCATAACTATACAGGATAAAATCTTTAGTGTAGTCTGGGCAAACTAACACTAGCGCATGTGCAATCGCCTCTTTAATCTCTTTGAAAGAGGCCTTCCCTTCTGGACTCTACCGAAAAACTGTCGTCCCTTTCATCATATTAGAAATATGACGAGTCCTCTCAGAAAAGTCAGGAACAAAGCGCCTCAAGAAATTCACCTTCCTGAAGAAAGAATGAACTGCAGTCTTACTAGTAGGTAGGGTAAGATTTTGAATTGACTCGACCCGCTCTGGATCGATTTTAATACCTTCTTTGGACACAATGTGTCCTAGGAGCTTACCCTCTGTAACTCCAAAGATGGACTTTTTCGGATTAAGAGAAATCCCATGCCTTCGACATCTTTCGAGTACCTGCCGAAGATGAATCAAATGATCTGAGCGCTGCTTGGAAAAGATTGTCAAGTCATCAAGGTATACCACGATAAACTTGTCTATGATATCTTGAAATGCCAGATCCATGGCGCGCTGAAAGGTTGCACCAACATTTATCAATATGAAAGGCATTCGATTGTAAGCAAAAGTACCCCAGGGTGTGGTAAATGCTGTTTTATACTAATCATCTTCCCTGACCTCAATTTGGTTATGGCCAGAAAAACCATCAAGCATAGACAACATTTGGGATCCAGTTACAGTTTGCAACACATGATCCATTATCGGTAATGAATAATTGTCCTTCAAGGATGCTTGATTCAGGTTGCGGAAATCCACACAAATGCGGATTTCACCATTCTTTTTGCGAACTGGAACAATGTTGGCCACCCAGGTTGAGTGTTGTATTGGGAAGATGATCCTTGCGTCAAGCATCTTCTGAATTTCAGACAAGCTGGTTCCTGAGATTTTGGCATTACACTGTCGCTGCTTCTGCCTGAATGGAGCAACTCCAGTTTTCAAGGGAATATCATGCCGTACTACCTTTGGTCGGAAGGACTTCAAGTCATCATACGAGTATGCTAGTACATCAATATATTCAGACAAGAGAAGAATGAACTGATGCCTTTCTTCTGGTGTGCAACATTTGCCAATATTGACAAACTTAGGATCGGCTTCCGTATTCAAGTTATACCTTTCATATTCCATGACGGAGCTTGATCCGGCTTCTTGCTGATTTTTAACATAACGATCATGCTTATCAAACAACCTTTCCAGAGAAACTAGCCCCTTAGGAATTTTATTTCCTTTTAACTGAAAGACCTCTTCCCCAGTTTCAGGATTCTTTCCAGATGTATCCTCTCGAGAAGGAGAACTACTTCCTTCGAAAAACAATCCATCAAAATTGTCTTTCGTTTCCATAAAGTGAATGATTTGTTGATCATCATTGAACACTTGCCAATGATCTGAATTGTCGGGAACACTGGGACTATATACTAATTGAATAGTATACCTATCCTGCTTGAATTCCTCATGTGGTACTAAGCAAGTTGTTGAAATTGCAAGCGAATCAACTTTATCATTGATCTCTGTAGGAATTGCAGAAATGTTGAAAGCATCAAACAATTCTATATAGTCCCACACCAAGTTCCTATAGTGCTTGAGTCGCTCATTTTTAGTTTGGTACTGATTTCTTACTTGACACACTACGAGCTCAGCATCACCTTTGGCGTGTAAATTCTTAATTCCTCTATTCTATGCAACATCAATACCTAGAAGCAATGCCTCATATTCAACAGTATTGTTGGTGTTGTTAAACTGCAGCTTGTATGAATATGGAAACTTCTCCCCTTGAGGAGAAATCAAAATAACCCCGGCTCCTGAACCGGTTGCTGCGCAACTGCCATCAAACTCAAGTATCCATACCTCATTAGAATTGATTGTATTAGGGAACCGAAAAGCAGTTGGATCATCATTAGCCAAGCTTGGAGACATAACTTTTTCAACCATTGTAAAAGAATTTTCTGGATCCCCTAGCGAAACAGGTACTTCATCTGAAACTTGCTCGTCCTCAGCATCTGCAAATTTATCTTCATCTGTTAGGGAAGTTGACGCTTCAGATTGATAATCTTCAGCAAACTCCGAGACTTCAGAGCTATGAAGATAATAGTTTCCCATGCCAGCTGATTCAAAAAGAATCTGAGAACGAGGATCATCTGATTTTACCACTGTATACTTTGTCTCCCTCTCTGGAAGCAATTTCTGCATAACTTCTTTAACAGGAATTCGTGCTTCGGACATATCCATGCTCAGCTCTCCTCATACGTCTTTACAGAAATTTCGACCCAGGAGCATACCATAGGAGGCAAGAACATCCGCAACAAGGACAGTCATTTTGATCTTCTTTTCAGGGAAGGAAGAAAATGCAAACTGAGCATCCTTGATCTGACCTTTAAGTGGTACTTGTTTATTCTCCATGGAATAACAATTACCGAAGGATTTTGTCAAAGTTAAGCCTAAAGCATTAGCAACCTTAGCAGGCATAACATTATCCGAGGCCCCAGAATCAATGACACAATTGCTTAACTTGTAACCGTTAATCAGTAAGGAAATATAAAAAGGTTCTATTTTTCCTGGAACGAATGAAGGAATTGTTACCAAGTTATTTGAAGATTCTTTGAATCTAGGACAGCAACAGAAGTCTGTGCGGGTTGAGATTCTTTGACAAAGTTATTAAGCCTTTCCAGCTGATCTGGGTATGCTTGTAAATATTCTATTTCAGACATTTGGATCTTAGTCTTCTTGGCATGATCTATGATATCTAAAGCTTGGAACGAGCTTGCCAAGGATGTAAGAGAAATGTCTATTTGATTCTTAGGATTAGACACACTAGGTTTCGGTACATTAGTAGATACTGACTGAGGAGCAAAACTTACTTGGCTATTTTTAGGAAGAATAGGAAGAGGATTTCCTCTTTTGGCAATAGTAACGGGCACCTGAGTACCTTGATTCAACTTATCTTCTTCCTTCTGTCGCGCCATCTTTGTTTGAGATCGGGTCATAACCGCATAGGCTTGAGCAAAATCTTCCTCTGGATCGGTACCATCATAATGTACATACCCAATATTAGAGTTGCAGCTGCTTCCTCATCTTCAACACAATGAGCAGCATTCTCCTCCATTTGATAATCGTCTGGTGTAACACCAGGTTGATCATTTTCATAATACCCTGTGGCTAACCTGCCTGGCGGGGCTTCAAGAGCAAGCCTCTCCGGAGGAGGAAGCTTCGCTTGATTCTTTGCTGCATAATTATGAGCAACATTAGGAAATGTTCTTCGTGGAATGTCTTTATATGGGGCAGCAAATGATCCTTGCGAGATCTGCTTTTTAAGTGCTAGCACTTCATTTGCTAGTTTTTGAACCATTGGATCCGTACTACTTGAAGCAGACGCATCATTATAAGAATTTCCATTCGAAAGATTCCCTCTTGTCTTATCTTTGCGGATCTTTCCAGCCATGATAAGATCATCTTCAATCTCTGTTGCCAGAGTTTGAGCATTAGCTAAACTTATAGAAACTGACCGTCTCAAAAGAAAACTGACTTCAGGCAACTGCGTATTGATAAAGAAACACTTTAGCTTTTCAGGAGTAGACCGTGAAGCAGTAGGAATTCTATTTGCCAACTTGTTGAACTTAGCAATGAACTCGCGCATTCCCTCTTGCGCGTCTTTCTTCATTTGGGTTAATTGAGCGAGCAAAGCATGCTCATCTTCGGCGGGCTTGAAACGTTCTTCAAACTTGGTTTGAAGAGAATCCCAACTTGTGATAGAGCCGGTAGCAAGATTGAAAAACCAATCAGAAGCAATGCCCTGCAAAGTCTCTACAAAGAGCCTTACTGACACATCTTCATGTTCTACCCCGAGAACACAACATGCAATATAGAAAGCTTTAATATGCTCATCAGGATGTTGCTTTCCGTCTCCATAAAACTTGGGAAAGTTCTTACGAGATCCTAGAGGAAGAGTGTGTACAGGTGGAGTAAGGTCAAGAGGACCAAAAGCTGTTCCCCATGGACCCGCAGCTATTGAAGCAAAAAGTGGAGTAGATTGAATTAATGGTTTGGAAAAGGGAGAAGTCTCTTCACTAAAAACCAAGCTCTTTTTCTTTGATGGTGGATAACTGGTAGTCCGGGTGAGTGGTGATGTAGGAGCTAGAAGGGCAAGCCTGGCTTGCTGAGCAAGACTTGGTGCAAATTTTGACGATTCACCCTTCCTCCGTCGGTAGTACTGCTTGAATTCTTCCAGTTTGAACCTCTTGGGCCAACTTAGAAGCAATTACCTCGAAAATATTTTTAGATGGAGCTTCGCTTATTTCTCTCTTGTAGAATAAACGATTAATCCTTTTCTCTTATTTCAGAAAAAGATTGCAAAGTGAAGGTAGATAATAGATTTAAACCAAAACAACAATGAAATATTGTTAAAGAAGCAAAGTGTCCATTAAAGGCGCAAAGTCCTCCGTTGCTTCTTCGGGACGAGAAACTCAAATAGAAGCTCAAAGTCTTCTTAAGTGAACTTCTTATCAACCTTATAATCAAAATAGTGTTCGTATCCCCAGCGGAGTCGCCAAAAAATGTTGGCTAAATATTTTGCAAGTCACTAAGACTACAACTTGCAAAACGTGTGTTTTAGGCAGCAGTATGTAAGATTTCTCTCTCCTCTCAGCAATAGGGGAGGCTCCCTTCTTACGGCAGGTGGCTTCAAGTAGAACTGAATTGTAACACATACAGTTCACCTTGCAACAGTAATACCAGTGACTCGATGATTGACTTAAGAACAATCAAACGAGCTAGCAGTTGATTTATCTAAAGATGAAGTGATACAATGAGCTCAAAGTCTCCTGTCCTCACCTCAAATAAGTATTCTAATCTATTGTCCAATACTGAAGCCCAAAGTCTTCAGTCCTTGGAATATATCAGCCACTAGTTTCTATAGTAACCCCGATTTCCTGAAGCACAAAGTCTTCAGAAAACTTGGATTAAAGATGCTCCGATGATTTAAACAAAGAAACTATTTAATTTGAACAAGGATCAACAAATGCAACATAAGAATACATTCATTGATTTTCAAGACAACACAAAGTCTGTCAATCTCTATTCCTTTATTCAAATGCTTAACTCTCTTACAATGAAACACAAAGTTTTTAGAACTGAAGAGTTTTGCCTATAGTTTATTTGCACAAACAAAAGATGAAAGATTACAATGAGCTCCCTCCTTTATATAGGAAAAGAGGAGAGAGAAAAGTGGAGAAGAAAGGGGAAACCCTCAACCACTTTGACTTATTCAATCCTTATCCTTAACTAACCAACTTTGAACTATTCAAAGCTTATCTATAACTAACTAACTTTGACTTATTCAATGCTTCAGGACCTAATGTGCCTTGAGCATGATTACATAAGAAAGCTTTTACATATTTTCGTGCAATCTGTCAAAGATTCTACACTTCTAAAACTAAGTGTTGTAACAACACCTTCAAAGGAAATTAATACAAGTCTCAAACTAATGTAAGAGACTTATGAACTATAGTTGGATCAGGTGTTCCCGTGTGTTGAGCTATGTTTACGGTTTTACGCGCAACATTTGCCGCTTTGGAGATCACACCATTGCATCCACCTAAATCTTTCTACAGTTGACTCAAAGCAACTCTGAATCTTGCCAGTTTATCCATAGCATTACAACTGAAAGTGCTATCCTCCAATTCCTGATGAACTATCCGAGCAAACCCCGACAAGGCCTGCTCTTCACCAATCAGTTCTCCATCCTCCGTCACTAACTTGTATGCCAAGCTATCAAAGGCTTTGAGAATGATCCCCCTATTTTCAACACATACTTGGAAAGCTCCATGAACATCTCCTATCAACTTCTTCAAGACTTGCTCCTTGTTCACCAATTGATCCAAAAACTTGAAATACATGTCTTTTGAAGAGATCATTTCATAGGTGCACAATACATCAAGATCAGCTTCCGCCATTCTCACCCATACCTCCAAGTCTTCACTTACAGTTTTTAGTTGCTGTTCCAAGGATCGAACAACCTCTTGCAGACGATCAGTTGTCTTCTTGATATTTCTGAAAATGCGATGCACATCCCTAATAACCATCACGCCCTGAACTTCAAGCTGGCTGCCCCACTCATCCATTACCTTGGTCTTCTTTTCCAAACAATCAATATGCCGC
>MU226000.1:2647478-2658179 GCA_018584345.1 Thuja plicata
GTCGCTTGTTATGAAATAAGTCATTCATAAAAGACGTGACTGTTGACATTGATAGCAATTCAACTTAATATATATAGTTGATTTTTGCTGAACAATCAATCAATCAAAGTGGCAATTGCATTGTACAGCAAATATCAACTATCTTGAATATATTTATTAATATCTTCTGATCCAATTTTCCTTAACACAAACATTTAAGACCATGTCTCTCAAAGAATCAAAGAGACTTGAGAATTCTTTTCCCAACATGGTCAAGTCTTCCTGATAGATTGCCGAAAGAAATTTAGTACATAAAGATAACATTTGAAACGCGAGATTTACTTAGGCAAAAGTACAACTGGGGCCATGAAAGCAAGGACCATGAAACTGTAATTGAGGTACACACACGGAAGAACAAGTGAGAGACCCTAAATGAAATGAAAATCATGAGACAATTTTATCGCGAACACAAAGATTTTGGCTTGTGACCATGATTAGGAACCATGCCAAAACAAGATGCATTACTCATTGAACATGGGTCAATGAGTTCGACTCAAAAACTAAACGGTTGAATCTTGATAGCAATATCACAATTTGACTTGCTGTGGAAAATATCTCATACTTATCAAGATGTGTTCTACCACTGACTTAGGGTTTAAGGTTTTTCAAGCAAGCTATTACACATTTTTGCAAGATTTTTACAAGTTTCAACATGTTCTATACTTTGTGATGTCCCAAATCTTTCATGCATAGCCATGGCTTCAACTTTGCACCTTGTCCACTCAAGCTAGGGTTATAGCTCCAAATCAACCATGAAAGCTCTAATATTACTTGTTAGCGAATAATGTTTCATACCTAGTTACATTTAATCAATTTCTTACATAACCCATGAGAGATAAACATGCATACAAGCTTACAAAAATTATATAATGTATAGATCAAATAGACAAGCTAGAAGATAACAGAAGATATGCCTTGGGAAAACCTTGACTAGGGAAAAACTGAGCCTCCAAAATCATCCATATTCCATAGTATTCAGCCATAAAGCAGTACAAAACACTTATAGAGTTACAATGAACACTTCTTGAAATATCAAGCCTCTCTCATGTAGCGTCCGTGTGTCAAAGCATGAATCCACATATCTCATGTCATGCTTCACATATGCACTCCTCAAAAAGATTCAATAATGACTGCCCACTCAATCAACCAACCTAAACCACTAAGACATGCTTACTTGTATAGAATCAAACTCACACAAAATACAAGTAGTGGTAAAGTAAAATCATGTACCACAAAATCATTTGAATACAATACCATTGACCCTTCATTTAAAATTAGGTACTAAGTTTTTATTTTATTAAATATCTCTCTAATATTTAAATAAATACAGTATTATATCTCAACATGACACCTTTGTTAAATATGATGCCCAATATTACAATATAACTTATAAAGTGGCTCCAAAAATATTAAACTCCTACTGATGCACATCCACCTAGGTTCCCCTAAATGCACCACAGATATAATAATAAAATAATACATTACAAACATTTTGCAAGGTGTACAACACCTTATCTCAACATAAAGACTATCCTGAAACGTTAGTGAGGAGGAAAATGCAAGAAATTATCCTACAACCTTTTGTGTTATAATGCACATCGTACAAACTATAGCAAGACAAACCGTTACACATTGAACAAGGCAATGAGATATCAGTATAATGCACTTATTCATCATCAATAGGAAAATTACATATGGCTATAATGAACCAGAAGTCATAAGAATTCTTGTGATTAGATATTAAGCATGAGAATTGTAACTGATTTGTCTTGCTGGAAAGAAACTGGTCAATCATCACTAAGCTCTTGATATGAGCGGGTGTGTTTTTAACTTTCTCTTTGTAGGACTAGTCTGTTTTAATTAGTCACTTTTCTCTCGAAATGAATAGATTGGCATTTTTACTCTTTGTAGGACTACTATATCGCCATGAAATCCTTTTTTAGTGACTGCAATATTTTGATTAGTATTTGAAACATAGGCACTCGGTCCTAGTAATTTTGATAGATTATTATTTATCATTAATATATTTACCCAGATTCGGCTATATTTGACCAGATTCTGTGGCTAGGTTAGTGTCTTGGGGAAACGCTTTCACTATGAATTTCTGACTTTTATATTTTTTCATTTCTTCGGATTGTCTTTTGTTCAATATATTTGAAAACATTTTACTTTTCCTGATGTTTTTCATGTTTTGTTGCTTAAACTTGATATGTAAAGCTGAGGGAGTATGTTGATGATACGGAGGATTACATCAATATTATGCTGGATGGTAAACAAAATCGCCTTCTTCAAATGGGTGTCGTGTTGACAACAACTACTCTTATTATCAGCTTATTTGTTGTTTTAGCAGGAGTAATGGGTATGAACATCAGGATTTCGTTATTTAATACCGCCTTTCCACAATGGTTGCAGATTGTTATTGGTAGTACAATAAGTTGTATATTTCTTGACATTGTAGCAATTGGATGGCTTAAACATAAACGATTTGTGTAAACAGTGGATGCTTATATTGTAATTACTTGTTATTCCAAGGACGCCATGTAATTATTATTATTTAAAAAATTCTACTCAAATCTCAGAGTTCACTACTTATGTCTAATACATGGCACTTGTTCATGATTTGTTACTTAAGTTTTTTCTTAAATTGTGAGAAGTTAACAAGCAAACCCGTTGATGTTTTGTCAACTCTTATATTGAATTGTAAAGCTATGATTTGACTCTGAAATCTTCATAAATGAATGATTGCAAGCAAGGTTTACATTTATAGGTTGAAGGATACAGTTCAAATGCGGCTTAAGCACCTCTCCTCGGTCATGATTATAAATTGAATTTAATTCAGTAGTTTTAATGCAATTTGCTGAAATGACATTAACTCATTTGATTGCTGGTTTTATGTGAACAAGTTATTATAGCTATTGATTATATAACTCTGGTTATTATATTGTAGCTGTTAAGGAAATGTTAAGTAGGATCTTGAATGATATTATGGACTGAAAAATCCAACAAACTATTTTTTTCCAATAACATTTACTATTTTCAATAGCAAATTAGTAAAAGGTTAAGTAGGAACTTGAATAGTACTCTGCATGGGTGCAATGATGAAGAAGACCATTAAAATTTATGTATGGTTTGTTGTTGAAGTATCTTGGAATAATGCTAGTGATCATTGGTACTAAATTGTGTAATAATATCTTTTCGTCGGATCTATCTGTTTTTTTGTGTTGAGGAACAATTTCCACTTAAGTCTAAGAAGGCAATTCATTTACAAGTATAACTTTAATAAAATATTGTCAAATGTAATATATTATTTAAATATTAATAATCATTAAATAGTTCATATGATAAAATCAAACTTTATAAAGTATTAACACAAGTATCACGATTTCATAATAACATATACATCCATATACACATCATTTATGTTTAAATTCAAAAAAAATATTAATAATTATTCAAAAGCATATTCCTATAGTAATCATACTAGGAATTCATTAGAAAAGTTATAGACAACATTCACAAGGATGGTTGTCCTTGTATTGTGAGACCATGGGTGGAACCTTAACCAACCATCACTTGAGAGGACTTTCAAGCCTAGGACCACTCATACACTTCCTTGCCCATGAATGACACATCTCGAGGTGGCGTGCTTGATTAGAGCATGAAGACTACCTTCCTCACCAAGCCCATGAAGACTCATAAACCTTCCTGCCCATGAGCACTCCTCAAGGTGGCTTGCTTGATGAAGGATAGGTTTGGTACTTCATATCTTATGAACTTTAAAATGTTAGATATCCTTGTTTGCAATTCATTTCTAATAAATTCAAAATTGATTAGCTATACGAATGGGCTTTAAATACTTTGATAAATGCACGATCAATTATTTAATTTTTACAAAGTATAACTATTGCATCTAATATTTATAACTTATTTATATTCATAACTTATCTCTCAATAATCTATTATTACTGATGATAATAACTATTTTTGCCTTGTATCTTAGCTTTCATTTTCTGTTTCTCAAATTTTCTTGCATGCCTTCATCAATGAATCGGTCTCCCCTTTATATCTTCATGTAATGAAATACTAAATCTAGTGTAATATGTTTCCCTAGTAGCTTTTTGAGGCGAGATTCATGGAAGATGTGAATTCAACTATTCACTGGTAACTCCAATTCATAAACAGCTTCACCAATCCTATGTACAATCTTATATGGGCCATAGAACTGTGGCTTAAGTTTCTCAACTCCACTCCCCTTGAGAGATAATTGTTTATAGGGTCGTAACCTTGGGAAGAATAAGTTTCCCACGCCAATTGTTCTTTCAAATCTTCCCTTGTTCACATTTTTTGTTGATGTTTTCCATGATGTGTGTTGTCTTTGAGTGCATTTAGACTGTGTACTGTGTTGCACCAAGTCTTTAGCTCTCATAACATAGCTTTTGGTAAGGATTAAATGTCCAAATGATGTTGCATCATACACATACAATGCTTTGAAAGGACTCATCCCTATTGACATGTGACGAATGATATTGTGGTAATGCTTGTTGAGCTGTATCCATTTGATCCTTTTAAAAAAAAAAAAATCTTGAAATAGTTTCTTAGATAAACCCAAAGCCATTTATTTACAATTTTAATTTGTCCATCAATTTGTAGGTGGTTACTCGTACTTGGAGTAAGTATAGTTCTACCTACCTTAAAGAGCTTGGCAAAATAGATTAAGGAATCTATCGTGTCTACCACTAAAAACATTATTGGGTAAACCATGTAGGTTTAAAATTTCTTTGAAGAGAATACTCCCACTTGGGGTACACTCTATATTGGATAGATAATTTAAGAAAATGAGCATACTTAGTCGATCCACCACTACATATATACAATCTTTTCCTGGTACCTGTTTGGAGCCGGGTAATGAAATCTATCAAAATGTTTTGCTATTTTTTATTAGGTATGGGTAAGGGTTCAAATAATATAGTAGGAACTGTTTGTTCTACTTTGTTCCTTTGATACACTATACATTCGCTAATGTTTTTTAAGGCATCTCCTTTGAGACCTTTCTAGGAAAATCTCTCCCGTATTTTTTTTTGTATGTTTTACAGTATCCTTGATGTCTTGCTAAAGAGGTAATCATGGTATGCTTTCATGATCTTTTCCTTCATTTTTTATTCGGAAGTGATATATACTCTATATTTTGTGACAATGAGCTCTTCTACCATTTTGTACTCTTCATTTTGTAGTTTCCTATCTAATATGTCAATTTCCAATGCATCCTTGGCATATTTTGTAAGTATCGAGTTCTTCCATTCTGAGAAGATATTGATCATAGAGCATAGATGAGGTTTCCGAGAAAGAGCATGGACTACAATATTATGTTTCTTCTTTGCATACTAAATGTTGAAGTGATAGGCTTGCAATTCACTAGCCTGTTTTTGTTTCCCGTTGTGCAGATCTTTTGGTTTAAGAAGAATCTTAGGCTATTATTATCAATTTTCACAACAAATTTTCCACAAACCAAGTACTACCTAAATTCGGCTAGGGCGTGTATATTTGATAACATTTATCATAAATTTGGTAGTCATTTTCAATCTCTTTAAGTTTGTGACTTTTGAAAGTTGTGGTTTTTCTTTTTTTTCACATCAATATTGCCCCAACACCTTTTTCAAAAACATCACTTTATTTGAAATAGTTATGAGAAGTCTGGAATGACAAAAATTGGGTAGCCACTCATTTATTTCTTTTAGTTTTGCAAAGGCTTGTTGGGTTTCCATATTCCATGAGAAATCACCTTTCTTAGTTAGGTCTGTTAGTGGGGCAGATAGCTTTGAGAAATCTTTGACAATTCTTCTGTAATAGCTGTAAAGTCCTAGAAATCCCTTTAGATGAGTTAAGGTTCTTGGTTTTTTCCAATCTCTTGCATCTTTGATCTTTTCTTAATCAATGTTGACTCCTTGTGCATTAATTTCTCCTTTATTCCGGAATAAATTCACACTTGGACATTTTGGTAAGTGGTTATTATTGTTCAAGTATTCCAGATAATTTATCTATGTGTTTATAAGTGATCTTCCCAAGTTTTGCTATAAATTTGAATATCGTCAAAGAACACCAAAACAAAATCCTTAGATGTTTTCTAAATAGGCGATTCGTGCAAAATTGGAAATTAGTAGGGGCATTAGTTAATTTGAATAGTAAGACTGAGAATTCAAAGTTCCTATAGGTTGTTTTGGGGACATCTTCCTTCTTTACCCTGATCTCATGATACCTCAAACATAAGTTTATTTTTCAGTACACCACACAATGAAGTTCATCAATTAACTCATCCACCCTAGGGACGCGGTAGCGATTCTTAATGATTTTCTTATTAGGTGCGTTATATTCTATACACATCCTCATTGTACCATTTTGTTTTACTAACAATGTAGAGGAAGGAAAGGGGCTCGAGCTAGGTTGAATATGCCTCATTTCTAATATTTCCTTAATGGCCTTTTCAATTTCTTATTTATATTTACTTGAGAGTTGATAGTGTGTGGTAAAAATGGGCTTCACCTCTTCAAGTCAATAGTGTTGTAAAGCCCTTTTTTAAGTAGTTTGATGGAATGTTGTTAAAAGTCTTCTTATGTTTGTTTAGGATAGGTTGGATGCCATATAGAGATTTTCCTCCATTGGACAAAGATTCATCAACTTTCATATATTGTGTTACCCATTCTACTTGATCATGTCTAGAGGCTCTCTCCATTCTTTTGGATGATATTTACCCTTTGGGTCCCATCAGATAAGCCTTGTAAGACTACCTCCCAGCCTTTACGTTGGGAACAAAGTTCCTTCTTTTTGAAGTCTTGGTAATACCCCTGAAGAATGCAACCATTGGATACCTAACATCACATTGGTATCATCCATATTCACCACATACAAGTCTTCCTTAATTTGATGTCTTCCTAATGTGATTTTTAATTGTTACATTTTTTGTGTGCATGGAGTAGTGAATCCATTAGCCACGACCACCTTCAATCCTTTAAAGTCTCGTGTTTCTAATTTCATCCTTGTCAACAATCCTTAATCGATGAAGTTATAGGTGGCACCACTATCTATTAGTACAATCACTTTTTGTCCTGATAAAACACTATAAATTCTGAAAAGATGGTATTTAGTTGCCCTAATCGTGTGGCTAATGTTCCATCTTTTTCACCTTGTCTTCTTTTTCTTTAGTTTCAAATTCTTCTTTTCTTATTTCTTCATCTAATAACGCTTCTAGTTTATGTGCTTGTCGTCTTTTTGTACACGTGTCCTTCAACCCATTTTTCCTTGCGATTAAAACACAATCTCTCTTTCAAAATTGTGACATGTCTTCCCATGTTGTATATGATCGAGAACATAATGACCTTGGTTGCTAGTTTATTTTGTAGGAGGGTTGCTTATGTGACATTTAAGGCATGTTCTTGGAATAACTTCTTTCTTTTGTTGTTACGGTTTCCAACCTCAAGGTCTTCTTCATCATAGCTTGAAGAGATGCGGGAACAAGGGCACCCACTAAACCACAAATTGATTCTCCTAGCTTTTTGATAAATATGCATGTTAGCCTTTTCTTTATAATCCAAGTACCATGACTAAGATCTTTTGATATTGGACCTTATTGTTGTTTCAATGTATTTAGGTGCCTTTCAGGATGTTTTTTCATCAAATTGATTCGTGAGCTTTTGTGTAAATTTATAATAGGTTGTTATGTTTTGGTGTCCTTGAGTAATAAAACCATGATGCCATCATTCTTGTGCAACCTCTTCCAAATGTAAAATGAAAAATTTGATGGCATCGTCTTTGGTTATGGGACTAAGAGAGAAATACAGTGTCTAATTTTTGGATGTACAAATGTACCATGACTTTCTCTGATCCATCAAAGTTGGTGACAGTCACTTTACTCACCCTTTGATATATATTTTTATGAGGTTGCCTTTTTATTTCTATGGGTATTTTGTGCTCTAGTATCACAATACTTCCTAAATGGGATACTTCTAATTTTCAGGTCCAACCTTGAGTAAGCCTTAGCATATTCATCAGTCATTGACTGATGGATTGATTTCTTCTTCTCTTGGTGCTCTTTCCCTAGGTAAGAATTAGGGTCGTGTTAACCTGTGTGTTGATCCTTGGGGTGTTCTATTGTTGTTTTCTAAGTGAATTGAATTGATAAGTAGGATATATTTTCCTTAGCAAGTTAAATTGTGATATTGTTATTAGTATTCAATTGTGTAGTTTTTAAGTTAAACTCATAGATCCATGTTTCATGAGCGGTCCACAAGAACCCATCTCTCATGGGAATGAATGTAACACTTAGTACTCATTGCATCTAGGTGATGCTTACAAAGGTGAAGTATTGGGCCTTCTCGGGAGGTCACCCCATCCCAATGGGACTCCAACTCATGCACACTCAATCATAGAATTTCCTCCAAGGTTAAACCCACTTAGCTTGCTACCCCATTTGAATTGACATTCCTCCTATTAGTTTGATTGGGTCTAAGAGTATTGATTGTATTTTCATGTTTTGTAGCATTTGGAGAAGTACTTGAGTTTCTTTCTTGTTTTGTTCCATGATAGTCTGAATTGTCCTCTTTTGTTCTATGAAGGTCTCAACTAATTTCTTAGTTGTTCACTCATTTTATTACCTTGAGTAGGGTTGTTACTTACTGTGAATTTTGTTCTTTCTCTTTTCAGTACCCTTTGACCACTCTAGCTTAATTGCATAAACTACTCGTCTTCATCCTTAAGCTGACAAGATCACAACTCTAATACCTATTGTAATGTTCCTTCTTGGGATCTTGAGTTGTACCCTAGAACAACAATTCCCACATAAGTCTAAGAAGGTAATTCATTTACAAGCATAACTTTAGTAAAATATTATCAAAGTAATACATTATTTAAGATAATCATGGTTTGGGTCCTGCAACAATATTTATAATAATTAAATGATAAGAGCATATGATCAAATCTAATTTTACACATCATTTGTATTTAAACACAAAATAGAATTGAGAATTATTCCAAAGCATATTCTTATAATAAATGTAGAGTCTGAAAAACGAACCACTACAATGGTTAATCAAACCCCTCAAGGACTTGAGTCTCCACTTTTCACTTAGAACAAATTGTTGGGTAACTACAACCTCTAGGCTTGTTCGTTGTTTTAGGGAAATGAACATTTAGTTAATTGTGCAAACTAACTAAACTAATGAGACCTAGAAATTGAAAATATATGCTACAAAGACCTCTCGGATAGCTCAACAATCTCCTTGTCCGGAATGAGCTCGTGGGTCTATGATGCCAGGGTGGTGCGCTAGCGTCCTGTTTGGACATATTACAAAGTACCACAAAGAGATTCTGAATAATCTGTATATTGATCTAAGTGCTAAATATCATGAAAGTATCTAGAATCTAGTAAATGTTGAACAAAGTCAAGGTAATGGAATAGAAAAAGAATGGTAAATGGATATCACTGAGAACTGCAAAATTAAGCCTTAGCAAATAGCAAAGTTGGCAAATAGAAAAGTTGACAATTGTCTCCAGCTGAATGTATGCACATAAGACCAAAGAGAAATGTTGGGGTGACTATATTTAGAGGTTTGCATCAGTTAAACCCATGCTTTGGTGTTTCCACCTTCACAGACAACCTTTGGATGAGATTGTAGACAAATATATACATAGACACAAGTGAAATAAGAAAAATGCAAAACTCAAAGAGCCACCCTCTCTCAAAACCAAAAGCAATGGAGCTTGCAGGAGTGGAGAATAGCAACAACCTCTGAGGTTGTAGAGATTCGTTGTCTCAACAATGGATGAGAACAAGGTGCATTGAATTGTTGTGAACGGGTTGGTGCACTGAGAAAATGGTGAAAAGATAAAGTTTTGAGAGTGTAAGAGGAGTCCAGTGGGTTCAAGAGAGAAAGAACTGAAAGAGAAAGAATGAAGCAAAAATGATTTTTTATGGAACTGCTAGTCGTTTTGGATGTTGGTGCAATTGAACATGAGCACTAGACTACCAAATTCACCAAATGTAAGATTCTAAAAAACAACTCAGTTGGAGATATTCACGAGATGCAAACATAGTGTGCACATATCTCTACAACATACACACACGTCCAAGCGTTATGCAGACTTAAAGGTTAGGAAGTCAGACATAGATGGTGGCAAAGATGGTTTGTCAATTCATGATTAAGGCTTAAGGTTCACAATTATCTTGAATTACGACCAAAGGACGGGCTCTTCTCATTTTGCCCCCACTTTATCGAGCATATATATTCCTTTAGAATTGCGAGCTTATATATTCATTTAGATTCATTGTGAGCCAAAGTAGAGAGAGTTTAATATACCTAGAATATGAAGGGGAAGCAGAGCCTTCTATTCGTGTAGAGTTGCCCCCATGCTAGATGCATACATAGTTTGAAAAGAATCATGATACAAGAGAGCTCTGCAATATAAATATAAATATGTTAACCCTACCTTAGAATGATTTGTGCTATGCAAAAACGAACACAATTCATTCTAGGGATAAGGGATTTGTGTTATAAGAACATAGCGAGATGTATCCATAGAATGCTATCTTGCAAAAAATAACACATAGCATCTAAAACATCAATAAAGGCACAAAGAAATAGAAGGATCCGACTATTTTATATATATATATAT
>MU226000.1:2668080-2680272 GCA_018584345.1 Thuja plicata
GGATCAGGTGCGCCTGTATGCTGAGCAACCACAGTAACTTGGCGCAACACATGAGATTTGGTGTAACCAGTTACTTGGCTTTGGAGCTGGTTTAAGGACATCTTACAATCCATGAACCAATCAAGAATAGTAGGGCTGAAATCTTCCGCATCTAAATGAAGATGAATCATTTCAGAAAACCTTGCCATTATAGTTTCTTCTTCGATTAGCTCACCATCTTCAGTAATAACCTCACAAGACCGTTTACTGAACTCTTTTATTATCTGAATTTCATGTTCATTCCATGAGTTCAGTACATCTTGCAAATCTGTGACTAGTCTATTCAAGACTTTCTCCTTATTGACCATTAAGTCAAGAGACTCAAAATAGGCATCCACAGAAGAGATGACCTCGGACTAGAACAACTTATTAAGATCACATTCTTGCATGGTTCTCCAAACATTCAAATCTTCATTCAGGACCTTCAGATGTTGATGAAAAGACGAGGTAAGTTCCCTTATCTCATTGATGGTTAATCACACATGCCTTAAGACTATAAAATTTGGATTTTGGAAATAAAATAAACATCTCATGTGTCTAGCTCGAGTGTTTTTGGCTTTCATAGATCACATTTTCAATTGGTGCTCTAAAAATGGACCTAGATTTGCTTTCTTGCATATATGTTTCACATAGTAATTAGGCCCTATGAACACTATTTGTGGCGATCTTGAGAGAGTGGGCTTCATTCGTTTGTCTTACATGTGAAGCTCTTCTTGACGATAGATCCCCTTGTAGGTAGGGAAGGATTTGTTATTATCTTACTTGGTTGGGTCTTCAACTTTGATTGGTACTTTCTCTTTTTGAGATTGGTGGTCATTGTTGTTGATGATCCTTGGGTGAGGTGATTTCAAAATTAGTGGGTCAATTAATCTTGTTTTCTATGTTTGGGTGAGGTGAAGAGGCTAGAGAGTTATGCTCTTTTCCCTTTTGGGAGAATCAGAAACTTGGAACCCTTGAATCCAAACCAAGTCCCCATGTGATCCATCTTGTGAGTCTTCCTTGTTAGAGAGGGTTAACCGTAGTGGACATTCCCTTTATTGGGTAAACCACGTGGATGGAACCTCAAGTGGTAATAGCCATTTTTTCCATGGTAGTGACAGCCACTATATAAATGTCCTTGTGGAAGAAATCTCCACGGGTGTATTTTCTTGTGGGTTGTCAGATCTCCTCAGCAGCTCCTGATTGATAAAATTATCGGACTGTGTCAAAACTTCAGTGCGCCGGGATTGGATTTCACCCACTTGAGATTGAAAAAGTTGCAGAGTCAAGCCATTACTAAGAGCCATAGTGCAACCAAATTTTTATTTTCTAGGACTATGTGCGTGATTGGGAAATATTTGAGAACATACACAAGTAGCATTCTTATGGAGTAGAAATACTATGACACTATCTATGTTCATGTGTAAGGTTGCTTTGTCCCTTGCTCATTGTTTGAAGACATTGTTTTCTTGAACTCCCTGATTACTGTCTTGCGTGCCTGATTCATGAGAAAAATCTATTAATACATCTAGTTGGTCAATTAAAACGAACAAATCTGAGTTCTCGGGTGATAAAAACTTCAATAGATCTCCCCAAAAGTGTTATGACATGTTGCTCAACATCCAAATGAACTTAAATGGTATCAAGTTGCACAAAATGACTCTTGGTCTTCTTTCTTCCACATCTACCATATCTTCCTAGTCTTCCATTCCCATTTCTCTCTTCTTCTTTCATGCTGTTGCCTAAATATTTTGCAAGTCACTAAGACTACAACTTGCAAAACGTGTGTTTTAGGTAGCAGTATGTGAGATTTCTCTCTCCTCTCAGAAACAGGGGAGGCTCCCCTCTTACCGCAGGTGGCTTCAAGTAGAACTGAACTGTAACACATACAATTCACCTTGCGACGGTAATACTGGTGACTCGATGATTAACTTAAGAACAATCAAACGAGGTAGCAGTTGAGTTATCTAAAGACAAAGTGATACAATGAGCTCAAAGTTTCCTGTCCTCACCTTGAATAAGTACTCTAATCTACTGTCCAATACTGAAGCTCAAAGTCTTCAGTCCTTGGGGCATTTAAGCCACTAATTTTTATAGTAATCCCGATTTACTGAAGCACAAAGTCTTCAGTAAACTTGAATTAAAATGCTCAAGTGATATATGCAAGATAACTACTGATTTGAAAAATGATTAACTAATGAGACATAAGAACACATTCGTTAATTTTAAAAACCAACAACACAAAGTTTGCCAATTCTTGTTCCTTTATTCAAATGCTCAACTTTGCATCATGAAACTCAAAGTTTTCAGAATACAGAGAATTGCCTATAGATTTCTTGCTCACAACAAAAGATGAAAATATTACAAGGAACTCTCTCCTTTATATAGGAAAATTGAAGAGAGAAAAGTGGAGAGAAAAGGGAAACCCTTAACCACTTTGACTTATTCAAAACTTAACCCTAACTAATTTTAACTTATTCAAAATGTTACAAGGCCTAAAGCACTTGCAATGTGATTACACATCTTGGGTATACAGGAACATATTTTCCTGTATTTACAATCATTACACGTACTACATGTAATATGTCAAAATATTGTACTAAACAACAAAAAAGTGCCTAAACACTTAGAAAATAACATCAGAGGGTGTTTACATAAGCCTCAAACTTGCGAAGAGACTCATGTGTCATCACAGGATCAGGGCGCCTGTATGCTGAGCAACCATAGTAACTTGGCGCAACACATGAGTTTTGGTGTAACCAGTTACTTGGCTTTGAAGTTGGTTTAAGGACATCTTACAATCCATGAACCAATCAAGAACAGTAGGGCTGAAATCTTCCGCATCTGAATGAATATGAATCATTTCAGAAAACCTTGCCATTATAGTTTCTTCTTCGATTAGCTCACCATCTTCAGTAATAACCTCACAAGACCATTTACTGAACTCTTTTATTATCTGAATTTCATGTTCATTCCATGAGTTCAGTACATCTTGCAAATCTGTGACTAGTCTATTCAAGACTTTCTCCTTATTGACCATTAAGTCAAGAGACTCGAAATAGGCATCCACAGAAGAGATGACCTCAGATTGACACAACTTATTAAGATCACATTCTTGCATGGTTCTCCAAACATTCAGATCTTCATTCAGGACCTTCAGATGTTGATGAAAAGATGAGGTAAGTTCCCTTATCTCATTGATAGTTAATCACACATGCCTTAAGACTTTGTATGCACTTGCATAAGTTTAGTTTTATCTTTTTCAACATAGGACGGGATTTTTAATCCTGATTGCATATCCAAGTAAGATGAAATTCTTGCATATGCATCTTGAGAATAGAAGGTAGAAGTAGAAGAAACATAGATTTAATTACATGTAAATTAGAAATGAAAGCTTTACATGTACACGAAATACACTAGGAAGAGAAAACAAAGGAAAGACTTAGGAAAAATTACCTCAAACCTCAAAAAGAAATCTCTCAAAATCTTGAGCCAAATCTGAAACAAATCCAATAGATTTTCGGATTTAAGAAATATTGGATATGAAGAGTATATATAGATCATTTTCCTAGTCTTAATCCTTCAATTTTGGGTGGTCAACATGCATATACAGCCAGCCAAGTAGGAAAGAAAGAGAAATAAAATGCCAAGAAATAGCAACCATTTTGACCATTTCCTCGTATATGTATTGAGGAAGAAAAACGACGTCTAGGGTAAAAAATCTCAAACAAAACTCCAAAATAAATCCATAGAAAGACAAGGAAACTCACCAAAATCATTTTGCAAGCTGAGAGAATAATAAATAAGGATCAAATCTCTTCCCCAAGAAGATCAAATCTGAGGAATGATGGACTGTTTGTGGCTGTCTTCACATATTTTCTTCTTAAAAAACATATGCAAAGATCCTCCAAATCGATGCCCTAGGAGGAAGAAGTCAAAACGCCTCACAAATGCAATGAAAAGTTTGTAAAAATCGACGCCCTATTTGGATGATTAAAACCGCTGTTCTTAAAAAGCATTTACATATGCTCTAGTTTTCCAAACTCCACATGCATTGGGCTTCAAAATCGACGCCTAGGAAAACACTTTAAAAATATTGTTTTTAAAGGGTATTTACATATGTTTAAAACGCACATGTAATGACCATTGAAAAATGGCGTTATGGGAAGAAGTAAAGGAGTTTGATGTTTTAACAACACATTTGGTAAGATGTGTTTCTTCCTTCAAAAATGACGCCCAATGGAAACGCTTTAAAAATGCTGTTTGGAAGCTTTGTAAACATAGTGCATATGCAAAGGGAAGTAAAATCGACGCCCAATGGAAGTCTTTTAAAAATGTTGTTTTGTAAAGCACTTACACAACTTTAAAAGTATATGTAATGGCTCATGAATTCGACGCCATGGAGATGAAACACTGCTTTACAACACATGTAATAACATGTATTTCCTTTTAAAAATGACGCCATAGATATTTTAAAAATGTTGTTTTGTAAAGGCATTTACATAGCTTAAAAACACATGTAATGCCCTTTAAATTCAACGTCTTGAGGGACTTAAAGTGAAAACTCACTTTATAAAAGCTTTTAAGAAGGATTAAAATACGCTGTTTGGAAGATCTATCTGCACATATAATAACTTAATAATTGATATGTAGTCGAAGGTCAAAAACAACATTTTTAACAAAGGAAAAGACAAAGGAGTAAAGTTTTTAATATTTTTGCATATGGATATCATGCAATGGGGAGTAAAAACCACACTTCTTCATATTTAAGCTTTGAATTTTGACTAATTTAATATATAACTATAGTATTAAAATAAAATTAGACTAATTTTAGCTAATTTCATTAAAACATTAAAAACGATAGTTGAATCAACTCGGAATGAGTTGAAATTTGAAAATGGACTATAAAATCCACTTAATATATTAAATATGATTCAAACCTGCGTAATTGACTTCGAAAAACCCACTTTTAAAGGATTTTCAAAGAATATGCAGTCAGCCTGAAAAACCCCACCTTTTACATCATAACTTGAGCTATACTACTCCGTTTGATGTCTAAGTTAGCTCGAAATGAGCGTATTTTGAAGGGCTACTGACTCAAGGGAAAAACAAAGATTAAATGCCAACAAAAGAAGAAGAAGAACAAAGAAAAAGGCTTAAAAATGCAAGAAACACGTGTGATAAAGAATTCTTCAGGGATGACGAATTATCTCTATTATCACTATATTCAAAACGTTCAAATCAAAGAGGATACCACTACGTTATCACAAGAAAATTCCATAGGGTTGTCACAAATTTGTGATCTCAAATTTGAGGACAACAACTGGCTCTAACTGGGGAACATACCTCGTTTGTTCTTAGAAACAACGAGGAATGTAGAATCCAGACCTCTAAGTGCCTTCATCTACTCCATTGGGCTATAGAGTCAGGCGACCAAAAACAAAAAAGACTCAAAAACCTAAAAATCTAAAAAGACTTGGACATTATGTACAGTGGTACTTATCTGGCCATTACTCAAAGTAATGCTTCAAATGCTGGGCACTATATGGAAGTGCGAATGGGATACCATCACGGTATGCTAGGATAAATGTGTTCTCTCCAGCAATTTGATGGATAGTAAATGGTCCTCTCCAGTGAGTATCAAACTTTCCATGCATTCCCTTTGGTTTTCGTCTTTTGTCCCAGAGTAGGAAACGGTCTCCAACCTGAAACTCCCGCTGCTTAGCCTTTTTATCAAAAAGTACTTTAACTTGTTGTTGATGTGCTGCAAGCCGATCAACTACCTGAGTACTCTGTTCCTCCAAATGATGTAAGAACATTATCCGCTTCTCCAAGGAATCTTGAAAAGTACTATCTTCTATAGCCTTAGCCAACTTAAGAGCAGGAAGCTCAATAGTGATGGGTATTTCTACATTTATACCATAAAGAAGCTGAAATGGTGACATTCCAATTGCTCTTTTTGGTGTAATTCTGTCTGCCCACAAGGCGTCAAACAAAACCTTGTGCCACGAACGTTGGTTATCATCCACTAACTTGCGAATAATAGTAACCAAGTTCTTATTGCTTGATTCGGCCTAACCATTTCCCTAAGGATAATAGTCAGATGAATGAGCGAGAGTAATACCATGCTCAAAACAAAACTGCGTAAGCTCTGCAAATGAAAAGGTTGCAGCATTATCTGTTATAATTTTGTTTGGCACACCGAAGCGAGAAATAATATTCTCCTTTAAAAATGCACACGCCACTGCTGATGTCGCATTCTTCACTGGGATGGCTTCTACCCACTTGGTGAAATAATCAGTTGCAGTGAGGACGTAAGTATGTCCAACACTGGATGTTGGGTTAATAGTGCCGATGAAATCAAGTCCCCATTGTTGGAAATGCTCTTCAATCACAACTGGATTTAATGGTAAAGCTGAGAGTTTCTTCTTACCAACAAACTGTTGACAACGGTCCCACTTGCGTACCCAACTATATGCATCTTGAAAAAGAGTTGGCTAGTAATACCTAGCTCGCACAATTTTATGAGCAGTCACTGGTGCCGGGAAATTCCCACCGCATGCCATATCATGGAATGACTCCAACAAATGGGTCTGTTGTGCTTTATCAACACAACGCAAAAAATTCCCATCAAGCGAACGCTTGTACAAACCACTATCCCATAAGATGAAATGTGCCGCTCGAAGTTTCAAATTTCTTCTTTCCTTGTAAGTAAGATGTACAGGACACTCACCATAAGTAAGAAAATAAGAGATATCTGAATACCACTCGTCAGTTGTACTAACAAACAACACTGTAGGAAAAGCCTCAGGAAGTTCTTCTTTATTTGGTTCATTCTCCGCCATTAGTTGACATAAACCTTTATCACGGACCAGCTTAGTAGGGCGAATCTCAATATCATATTCCTGGATCTTAGCAACCCAGTTTCCTCTCTTTGTCCCAAATTCTTGTTGAGCTAGAATGGACTTCACTGTGGTATCTAGAATGAGGACCACCACATGAGAGTTTAAGATATAAAACCTAAAATTTTTTACGACTTTCACAACTGCATAAGCATTCTTCTCCATTAAAGAATACTTCAACTCATGTGATTTTAGCGGACAACTCATGAATGCAATAGGAGACTCAATATCCTCTTTATTTTTCTATACCGGAATTGCGGACATAGTATGCTTAGAAGCATAACTATACAGGATAAAATCCTTAGTGTAGTCTGGGAAAACTAACACTGGCGCATGTGCAATTGCTTCTTTAATTTCTTTAAAAGAGGCCTTCCCTTTCAGACTCCATTAAAAAACTGTCGTTCCTTTCATCATATTAGAAATATGACGAGTCTTCTCAAAAAATTCAGGAACAAAGCACCTCAGGAAATTCACCTTCCGAAGAAAGAATGAACTGCAGTCTTACTAGTAGGTAAGGTAAGATTTTGAATTGACTTGACCCGATCTGGATCAATTTTAATGCCTTCTTTGGATACAATATGTCCCAAGAGATTACCTTCTGTAACCCCAAAGATAGACTTCTTTGGATTGAGAGAAATCCCATGCCTTCGACATCTTTTGAGCACCTGCCGAAGATTAATCAAATGATTTGAACGCTGCTTGGAAAAATTTTTCAAGTCATCAAGGTATACCACGATAAACTTGTCTATGATATCTTAGAAAGCCAGATCCATAGCACGCTGAAAGGTTGCACCAGCATTTATCAATCTGAAAGGCATTCGATTGTAAGCAAAAGTATCCCAGGGTGTGGTAAATGCTATTTTATACTGATCATCTTCCCTTACCTCAATTTGGTTATAGCCAGAAAATCCATCAAGCATAGACAACATTTGAGATCCAGTTACGGTTTGAAACACATGATCCATTATCGGCAATGAATAATTATCCTTCAAGGATGCTTGATTCAAATTATGAAAATCCACACAAATGTGGATCTCACCATTCTTTTTATGAACTGGAACAATATTAGCCACCCATGTTGAGTGTTGTATTGGGAAGATAATCCTTGCGTTGAGCATCTTCTAAATTTCAGACAAGATTGTTCCTGAGATTTTGGGATTATACTGTCGCTGCTTCTGCCTGAAAGGAGCAACTCCAGTCTTCAAGGGGATATCATGCTGTACTACCTTGGGCTAGAAAGACTTCAGGTCATCATACGAGTGTGCTAATACATCAATATATTCAGTCAAAAGAAGGATGAACTAATTTATTTCCTCTGGTGTGCAACATTTGCCAATATTGACAAATTTAGGATCAGTCTCTGTATTCAGGTTATACCTTTCATAATCCATGACGGAACTTGATCCGACTTCTTGTTGATTTTTAACATAGCAATCATTTTTATCAAACAATATTTCCAAGGAAACTAGTCCCTTAGGAATTTTATTTCCTTTTAACTGAATGACCTCTTCCCTAGTTTCAGGATTCTTTCTAGATGTATCCTCCCGAGAAGGAGAAGTGCTTCCTTCGAAAAACAATTCATCAAAATTGTCTTTCGTTTCGAGGAAATGAATGATTTGTTGATCATCATTGAAAACTTGCCAATGATCAAAATTATCAGGAACACTGGGACGATATACTAATTGAATAGTATACCTATCCTTCTTGAATTCTTCATGTGGTACTAAGAAAGTTGCTGAAACTGCAAGCGAATCAGCTTTATCATTTATTTCTCTAGGAATTGCAGAGATATTGAAAGCATCAAACAATCCTATATAGTCCCACACCAAGTTTCTATAGTGCTTGAGTCGCTCATTCTTAGTTTGATACTGATTCCTTACTTGACACACCACAAGCTCAACATCACCTTTGGCGTGTAAATTCTTAGTTCCTCTGTTATGTGCGTCATCAATTCCTAGAAGCAATGCCTCATATTTAGCAGTATTGTTGGTGTTATTAAACTGCAGCTTGTATGAGTATGGAAACTTTTCGCCTTGAGGAGAAATCAACACAACTCCTGCTCCCGAACTGCTTGCTGTGCAACTGCCATCAAACTCAAGTATCCATACTTCATTAGAATTGATTGTATCAGGGAACTGAAAGGTAGTTGAATCATCATTAGCCAAGCTTGAGGACATAACTTTTTCAACCATTGTAAAAGAATTTTCTGGATCCCCTGGTGTTGCAGGTGCTTCATCTGAAATTGATTCCTCTTTAGCATCTGCAAATTTATCTTCATTTGATGCTTCAGATTGATAATCTTCAGTAAACTCTGAGATCTTAGTGCTATGGAGATAATAGTTTCCCATGCCGGCTGATTCAAAAAGAATCTGAGAATGAGGGTCATCTGATTTCACCACTGTGTACTTTGTTTCCCTCTCTGGAAGTAGTCTCTGCATAACTCCTCTAATAGGAATTCATGCTTCTGACATATCCATGCTCAACTCTCCTCCTACGTCTTTACATAAATTTTGACCCAAGAGCATACCATAGGAAGCAGGAACATCCGCAATGAGGACAATCATCTTGATCTTCTTTTCAGGAAAGGAAGAGAACGCAAACTAAGCATCCTTGATCTGTCCTTTAAGTGGCACTTGTTTATTCTCCATGGAATAACAATTAACAAAGGATTTTGTCAAAGTTAAGCCTAATGCATTAGCAACTTTGGCAGGCATAACGTTATCTGACACCCCAGAATCAATGACACAATTGCTCAACTTGTAACCATTAATCAGCAGGGAAATATAGAAAGGTTCTATTTTTCCTGGGACAGATGAAGGAATGGTTACCAAGTTGTTTGGAAGATTCTTTGAATCTGGGACAGCAACAGAAGTCTGTGCGGGTTGGGATTCTTTGACAAATTTATTAAGCCTTTCCAGTTGATCTGGATATGCTTGTAAATATTCTACTTTAGACATCTGGATCTTAGTCTTTTTGGCATGGTCTATTATATCAAAAGCTTGAAATGAGCTCGCCAAGGACGTAAGGGAAATGTCTGCTTGATTCTTAGGATTAAACACACTTGGTTTCGGTACATTAGTAGATAATGACTGAGGAGGAGAAATTACTTGGCTATTTTTCGGAAGAAGAGGAAGAGGATTACCTCTTTTGGCAATAGTAACAGTTACCTGAGTATCTTGATTCAACTTATCTTCTTCTTCCTTCTGTCGCGCCGTCTTTGTTTGAGATCGTGTCATAACTGCATAGGCATGAACAAAATCTTCCTCTGGATTAGTACCATCATAGTGTATATACCCAATATTAGAGTCGCCAGCTGCTTCTTCATCTTCAGTATATTGAGTAGCATTCTCCTCCGCTTGATAATCATCTGGTGTTAGACCAGGTTGATCACTTTCATAATACCCCATGGCTGTCCTGCCTGGTGGGGCTTCAAGAGCAAGCCTCTCTGGAGGAGGAGGAAGCTTTGCCTGATTCTTTGCCATATAATTATGAGCAGCATTAGGAAATGTTCTCCTTGGAACATCCTTATAGGGGGCAGCGAATGACCCTTGAGAAATCTGCTTCTTCAGTGCTAGCACTTCATTGGCTAGTTTTTGAACCATTGGATTTGTACTACCTGAAGTAGACACATCATTGTAGGAATTTCCATTTGAAAAACTCCCTCTTGTATTATCTTTGCGGATCTTTCCAGCCATGATAAGATCATCTTCAATCTCTGTTGCTAGAGTTTGAGCATTAGATAAATTTATCAGAACTGATCGTCTCAAAAGAAAACTTACTTCAGGCAACTGTGTATTGATGAAAAAACACTTTAGATTTTCAGGGGTAGGCCGTGAAGTAGTAGGAATTCTATTTGCCAACTTATTGAATTTAGCAATGAACTCGCGCATTCCCTCCTGTGCATCTTTCTTCATCTGAGTCAATTGAGCAAGCAAAGCATGCTCATCTTCAACGGGCTTGAAACGTTCTTCAAACTTGGTTTGAAGAGAATCCCAACTTGTGATAGAGCCAGTAGCAAGATGGAAAAACCAATTAGCAGCAATACCCTGCAAGGTTTCCACAAAAAGCCTCACTGACAAATCTTCATGCTCTACCCCGAGGATGCCACATGCAATGTAGAAAGCCTTAATATGCTCATTAGGATGTTTCTTTCCATCTCCATAGAACTTGGGAAAGTTCTTACGAGAGTTTGGAGGAAGAGTGTGTACGGGTGGAGTAAGGTCAAGAGGACCAAAAGAATTTCCCCATAGACCAGCAGCCATTGAATTTAAAGGTGGAGTAGATTGAGGTAATGGTTTGAAAAAGGAAGACGTCTCTTCACTATAAACCATGCTCTTTTTCTTTGATGGTGGATAACTGGTAGTCCGTGTGAGTGGCGATGTAGGAGCTAGAAGGGCAAGCCTAGCTTGTTGAGCAAGACTTGGTGCAAATTTTGATGATTCACCCTTCCTCTGTCGATAGTAGTACTTGAATTCTTCCAGCTTGAATCTCTTGATCCAGTCTAGAAGAAATCACCTTTGAAAATATGTCAAATGGAACCTCGCTTATTTCTCTCCTGTAGAATAAAAAATTAATCCTTTTCTCTTATTTCAAAAAAAGATTGCAAAGTGAAGGTAGATAATTAAACTCAAAACAGTAAAATATTGTAAAAGAAGCAAAGTGTCTGTTAAAGGCGCAAAGTCCTCCGTTGCTTCTCCAGGATGAGAAACTCAAATAGAAGCTCAAAGTCTTCTCAAGTGAACTTCTTATCAACCTTGTTGTTCGTATCCCCAGTAGAGTCACCAAAAACTGTTGGCTAAATATTTTGCAATTCACTAAGACTACAACTTGCAAAACGTGTGTTTTAGGCAGCAGTATGTGAGATTTCTCTCTCCTCTCAGCAATAGGGGAGGCTCCCCTCTTAGCGCAGGTGGCTTCAAGTAGAACTGAATTGTAACACATACAGTTCACCTTGCGATGGTAATACCAGTGACTCGATGATTGACTTAAGAACAATCAAACGAGTCAGCAGTTGAGTTATCTAAAGACAAAGTGATACAATGAGCTCAAAGTCTCCTGTCCTCACCTTGAATAAGTACTCTAATCTACTATCCAATACTGAAGCTCAAAGTCTTCAGTCCTTGGGACATGTTAGCCACTAATTTATATAGTAATCCCGATTTACTGAAGCACAAAGTCTTCAGAAAACTTGAATTAAAATGCTCAAATGATATATGCAAGATAACTACTGATTTGAAAAAGGATTAACTAATGAGACATAAGAACACATTCG
>MU226000.1:2711687-2723377 GCA_018584345.1 Thuja plicata
CAAATATTGTACTAGTATAATGAACCTGTTAAAGTTCCTTTGCCCTGTTAGAAGCAGTCTTTACAATATGAGTACAATGACCTGGTTAAGGGTCTGACCCTATTAGGAGTCTTTTACAATTAACCCTGTTAAGGGTGAGGAATCACTATCTAAGAGATCACTTCTCAAAGAGAAAGAAGGTTACAACCTCTTGAGAATAGATATGCACTATATCAAAAAATGAACTGATGTATGTGACACAGATGTCTGATCAGTTCTAGTTATGCGCTTATGATCTTAACTTATTTAAGGGCTCTTTCTCATGCTGATATCTTCATACTGCTCTACTATACATCTTCTCTGACTTATTCGATGACACTTCAAATGTATCTTTGCATTACATATATATCTTTATACTTGAATAGACGCGACTCAAAACAAGACCATAGTCAGCCCAAAAACATAATACACAATGCTTCCAAACAAATTGGCTTAAGCGTGTTTACAACAATGTTTAATACACAATTACAAAATTTCTACAATAGGTTCTTAGTCTTTACATAACAAAAGATTACACGCTAATCAAAACAATGAAGTTGGCTTCATACTCTGTATTCTGGACTGCTAGTGAACTTGTTCTTTCTATAACTTGTCTGTACTAACATTCTGTACCATGCATGTATAGGGTAAGAATACTATCATATCATAGAGCTTAATTATGAATGTGCATATCCTTAGGTGATCATACGCACGTGTGCTGATGCCCTGATCGACTGTAAGTCACTGTTCTGTTCTGTCTTCTATACTTAGTCAATTTTCCACTTCATAGTTTACTGTGAAAAATTCATATGACTTTGTTGCCATAATGACATCACAAAATAATCCATATATTACCTAGGAGTCAACTTGCCAACAATCCCCCCCTTTGTCATTAATGGCAACAAAGGAATGTGGCCAAGTTACTCAAAATTGACTAACACCCAAAAACTGTATATCATTATACTTTATAATATATACACTTCTCCTCACATATTCATTACTCCTCCTTTGACATTAATGACAAAGGTGAAAAAACTGTAAGTCTCTAGATACTTACTCCATATATACATCTAGATATACAACTTGAATATTCTTTATCTCTTGCTGCCAAAATGCCTTCATTGCATCAACCATCTGGAGATAGGCGCATAGAGAATAGGTGAGATTCTCCATTTTTATCAAGTCCATGCAGGGACCTTGATCATAAGTGACAATGGTGGCATCAATCTGTTTGATGTTCTCATCCAAAACTACTAAGGAGGGCGCAGACGCATTTCTCAACTGAGTCTGCCGGGTCCTTATCTTATTGATCTCCATTTTGGATTTTTCTATCTTGTCAAGCTGACCTTGATAGATACTGTTGCAGATGTTCATATCTTGCATGGATGTCTCAATTTATTTCTGAACACTGTCAACCAAAATGTCTGCCTCCTCTATCTTCTTGATATGTTCAGAGGTGAATTTCCCCCTGTCCATGCAATTGGCAATTACATTTCTACCTTTAGCTGCCAACTCTTTCAACATAGACTGACCAATCTTCAAGGACTTCAGATCTAATGATAAATTCTTGACTAGTTCATTCAACCTTTCCTTTTTATACGCATCTTCTACAATTCTTGGGGCTGAGTCTACTAAGATTGTAAAATGTGCTTTAAAGCTTGTTAGTATGCTGTCTACATCATCAACTGATTGAATTTTTGCTACTTTCTTATCCACAGGCACTAGATCATTCAAGATGTTTACTGACTCTAGGAATAGAGGATTTCTCATAACCTATTTTTCTTTGGCCTTTTCCATGGCTAAGACACTGATCTTGATCAGGTCTTCTTCTCCCCAAGCATCCAGACTTGCTGAGTCAAGAGTTAAACTTGACAACAATGAGGTGGATGGTTGAATGTATGGTGTGAATATGATATTCTGACTAGTTTCAATGCATTCACTTTTAACTGGGATCTCCATAGCTGGTAACTCATTAGTTTGATTATCTTCCTCTTTATTCAAATCTGTTGAATCTATAGATGGAACTTAAGCTTGTTGCAAAGATGTATCATCAGTGCATGCTTTCTTTGTCTCTTCGGAGTTCACAAATGCTTTTCCAACTTTATCCATATCATTATCAGAGGCGGCCATAGATATATTGATATCATCAATCACTATAGTATCCCCTAAGTCTTTTACTATATCAGAGGCTATTGACATTGAGGGTGCAGAAACCTGTGGACTTGCCTTAGGTGCATTCAGAAAAACTGGTTCTGTAACCTGTTTTGGTGGAACTGGAGTTGCCTTAGCTGTAGGTGTCGTTGATGGATACATATGTCTATCTAGAAATACCTTCTCAAATGCTTTATAAGTTTCTTGACTGACCAGATCATACTCCTTGTTCATGATATGAATAATTCTTTTTTTGGTTCTTAGGTGTGGCTTTGCTAAATCTAACAAAATGACTTTCTCATCATGTGAGCACACCGGGAGAAGACTATCCAATGTTTCTTATCTTATCCTCATATCTTCTTCAATTGCTTTCCTCTTCAACATATCAAGTATATTCCATACCTTGTCTGGTATGATTGTTTTGAGTTCTAACACTGTCCTTTTGAACTTGATCATGTGAGAGATGATCATAGAATGGATCTCTGATTTGTCTATCTCTTGGTATTTGTCATATACATTCTTAAGAGATTCTAGTCTTCCCTCATTTACAATTATGTTCCTTAAGACATTAAAACTAGGTCTGAAACCTACCTCAGGAGGAGCTTGTGTGTTCTTTACCTTTCTCCTTGTAGCTCTTGAGGATGGATGATTAGTGGGCGCTTCCTTCCTTCCTCTAGACTTATTGCTAGGTACTGATGGTGGAGATGCATCCAGATCAATGGTGGTTGATGAAACAGATGTATCTTCATTTGATTTCTTCTTCTTCTTATTGGGAATATCATCAGTCTTTTTAGTTTTTACTTCAGTGGGAGTCTTCTCAAGTTCTTTGGCTATCTTGGCTTCTCTAGCTTTGTCAAGATCTTCTTGAGTAACACCATGAACTTTTAGGATATTTGAGGTAATTATAGATGCCTTCCTTTTGTTCTCAACACTGTATAGGACAGAATCAACTTGGTTTGTCTTTTCCCTATAAGTGCCCCATCTAGGTTCATTGGGATCTTTGGGTGCAGAAAACAGAACTTATGCATAACCTTCCAAAACATGTTCTTCGACCTCATAACCAAGAGGGTGAATCCATTTCATCCTAGACTCAACTGCCTCCATACAAGTAAAATCACTCTCCACCATGAAGCATATGATGTCTTTGTACTTTTTAACTATTTTCTCAGGTATCTTGAATCTCTTCTATATCTTGATTCTAAATGTCTTGATGTCTATATCCATAGAATCCTTCACACTACTCTCTGATGTGGCTTTAAGTGAAATCTGTGACATAGTGGGTTTTCTTGTATCTAGGTAGAGATTTGCAACCTTTCCTACTATGTGGAAGTAAAGATATATGATCAATGAACCAAACCTGAATATCTTGCTTTTATCATGCTTGATAGCTTGGATGTTGTCAATCAATTGAGCACGCAATATCTCACATAGGTTGTACTGAGTATTGTCTTTCATCATTTTTTATTGCTGCTAAGACAGTGGCTACAGATACGCTATTTAGTATTATTGCGTGTTGGAATTTATAACCTAGTATCATGGTAACTAGCTTAATGTCATCTTCCTTGATGGGATCAATTGTCATACCACGCCTATCACTCCTTGATAATCATGCTTTCTCAACTTGTTTCTTAACATCATTTCCAGTTGGAAGAACTGGTCCAGTCATCTCATGAATTAGATCAGCAGTGATGCAGACAGTAACTTCACCAATCCAGTAGAGGTCATCATGTATTCTGCTCAATAGGATTTTAGCCCATTCTAGTTCATAGAACTCGTGCGCATTGGAATAATCAAAGATAGGGTTATCAGTGAGATGCACGTATTCATTCTTGAATGTATAATCTGGTTTCATCATAGAGCCCATGAGAGATGCAATGATGTTGTCTCCAACCATTTCCTTCTTGCAATAAAAATATGCGCGGATGTCTTCTACATGCACAACTCCAAGCGGAGTCCTAGAGAATGCTCCTTTGACATCATCCAGTATGGACTTGAATGGATGCTTCTTAAAAATAAATCTCTTCCTCTCAGCAATGTTGAATACAACAGGAGTGGCCATACTTACTTGTAACTAGGTTAAATAGGGTTTCACGATGATTCTGAAATGACGTGACTTCTAGGGTTCCATTCCAATTGATAATCCATTCACAAACCAACTGATCCTTTAAACTGAAGTGCTTTGATGCTCAATACTTGTCTGCTCCTTGAATGCTTCTATCTCAAATGCAAAGTGAAGTCTTAATATCTCTTACCAAATTTATATAAAGGTTAATTGCATTTAATGCTCATTGTCATAAAGTGGTTTATAGAGAGATTTTCAAACTTTGTTCTGAACAAAGTAAGGGCAATGTGTGAATGCATACAGCCTTAATCCATGATCACATGCATGAATACAAAGGCGCATACTCAGAGGTGAGTGTACCAGCCACGTAGGGGTTCAGAGCTAGAACAACTCCCCCTAAGACCATGAGGGTCAACTATCCAGAAGTAGAAGGTGCGTCCACTGAGGATGCATCTGCTACCTTGTTTTCTTCATTATCCTTCTTTACTTCAACACATATTTTATCTGAGTTAGCTTTAGCTTCCACAAACTTAACTTCTCCTAATTCTTCAAACAAAGACTTCTTAGGATTCTCTTGTCCTTTTTTTCTTGATATGCAAAACCTTGAGATGTGTCCAGCTTTTCCACATAAGTGACAGATGATAGGAGGTCTGGTGTTGTTATTCATCATGTTGCATTTTTTTGATGTGTGTCCATTGTAGTTACATATCTGACATGTAATGTTTTGCAAGTTTCTTTAAGGTTGATTTCTCTGATTGAATTGAGTTTGATTCCTTTGGTTCAGTTGTGGCTGATTTCTTTGATTTGTTCTGCAATGAATAGCCCTGTGACCAAACTTATTATAGGAGTAACAATAACCATTGAAGGGTCTTACATTCTTTCAATCTCTTGCCAAGTGTCCATGCTTGTTATAGGCATAGCAAGTATAGTTGACTGTCTTGTGCTTATCTTCTGGTGATTCTGCTTTAGTCTCTTTAAGATTTTCACTTTTCTTTTCTTCTGAAGATTCTGTTTGAGCTTTCTTTCTTTCTTGTGATGAATTGATCTCAATTTGAGCTATGCTATATCCCATACCAGTGGTATCACCTTTTATTTTTTGTGCATAGAGCTTTGATTGAATCAAATAAGAGCTTGTGTGTAATTTTTCAATCTTATCTTTTTCTCCTGATAATTCAGATTCAATTTTGTTCTTGATGTTTTTTAAATCCAAGATTTTCATATTGGCTTGCATGAGTTCTTCATCCAACTTTTTTCTTTTTTTGTTCTTCTCTTCAATGGTTGTTAAGCTATCAGTTAACTGATCATTTAATTCTTCTATCTTATCTTTTAGAGACCTGTTCTCTTCATTCAATTTCAAGTCATTGGTGGAGCAATCTTTCAGTTCTTTCCTTAATTTCTTAATAAGCATTTGTGAGCCATCAAATTTTAATTTCAGTTCTTCATTCTCTTTCTCAGATCTATCTATATCTTCAAGGGCTGCTTCAAGATTCCTTTTCAGATGTTTGACTTCTGTTGAATCCATGATCTCCTCAAGTGGTTAAAATTTTCTTTTTGAGGACCAGAGCTCTAATACCAATTGTTGGGAACACTGAGAGGGGGGGTGAATCAATGTTTATCTTTTTATTCAATTTCAACAACTTAAACATAAATCAATTATACATTCAATGAAGCATAAAAAAATATCACATAACACTTGATATGATTATGGGGAAACCTTGATTAGAGGAAAAACCCCAGTGGGAATTAATACCCACAAATATTGTACTAGTATAATGAACTTGTTAAAGTTCCTTTTCCCTGTTAGAAGCAGTCTTTACAATATGAGTACAATGAACTGGTTAAGGGTCTGATCCTGTTAGGATTCTTTTACAATTAACCCTATTAAGGGTGAGGACTCACTATCCAAGAGCTCACTGCTCAAAGAGAAATAAGGCTACAACCTCCTGAGAATAGATATGCACTATATCCAAAAAATGAACTGCTATATGTGACACAAATGTCTGATCAGTTCTAGTTATGCACTTATGCTCTTAACTTCTTTAAGGGATCTTTCTCATGCTGATATCTTCATAATTCTCTACTATACATCTTCTCTGACTTATTCGATGACACTTCAAATGTATCTTTGCATTACATATATATATCTTTACGCCTGAATAGACGCGACTCAAAACAAGACCATAGTCGGCCCAAAAACATAATACACAATGCTTCCAAAAAAATTGACTTAAGCGTGTTTACAACAATGTTTAATACACAATTACAAACTTGCTACAATAGGTGCTTATCCTTTACATAACAAAAGATTACACGCTAATCAAAACAATGAAGTCGGCTTCATACTCTATATTCTGGACTACTAGTGAGCTTTTTCTTTCTGCAACTTGTTCATACTGCCATTCCATACCATGCATGTATAGGGTAAGCATACTATCATGCCATAGAGCTTAAGTATGAATGCACATATTCTTAGGTGATTGTACGCACATGCGTTGATGCCCTGATTGACTACAAGTCACTGTTCTGTTCTGTCTTCTATACTTAGTCAATTTTCTACTTCATAGTTTACTGTGAAAACTTCATATGACTTTGTTGCCATAATGACAACACAAAATAAGCCATATAATCCCTGGGAGTCAAATTTCCAACAGTATCAATATAGGCATGGTCCTATCAAAATAGTGCTATTGGTCATCGATAGAGAATGCCATCGGTTATCACCAACAACTATGTTTCATGGAATCAATGACAGGGTTTCTAGATTGGTCAGTACACAAATTGATTTACACCAATTTATTTTGGGCAATCGACAAATTTTTAGAGAAAAAGGAATTATCAACACAACCGACAACAAGGATGATTATACCGAAGGGTGATATCTATGTAAAAGTGATGTACATATTGATACATAGAAATCTCTTTAATATTATGATGATGTTATGTTAAGTGAACTATTGTAAGCTATATGATATTGTATCGGTGAAAGGACTCTATCTCACAATGAACTATAATCTATGCATATGTTGATGCATGCTCTTTAGTTCAATTTTGTATATCTAGCCAACAATGTTATTTCTATATTTTGGCAGTGAGCCACCCTAGCAGTCATACACCTATTATATTAAATATAACCAGTTACATAATACTTAAAGATAACCCTCTCATGTGTTTTTCCCATCTTGGGTTTAAATGAAAAAAATATTTGGTGTTGTGTTGTGATATTTATTTTTTTATTTCATTTCCTGCAAGGATGAAATATGTTAAATGATAAAATTATTAAGTGTTTTAATTTTTTCAGGGATACATTGGTTTCCCCTCCCCTCACAGTATATTGGGTGATCAACAATTGGTATCAGAGTTTGGTCCTTTGGAAGATTCTAACCGCTCGAAGGAGATCCATGAGATTGAACCCTTGATACCGACATCTGCTATGGATGAAAGTGAGATCCCATCAATATATAAAGATCTAGAATCAACTGAAGATGAAAAGAAGGCCTTATCTAAAAATATTCATTTGGCGAATGATTGTATCCAAAAATTGAAGGGGTGGATCCGAAAGTTCAAATCCAGTCACAAAGAAGTCAGTAAAGAGCTCAAAACTGCATATGAGACAACCACTGATTTGAGATCCAAACTTGAAGAAAGTGATCAAGACAAGAAGCTTCTGAACAATATAATCAAGAGAAAATCTAATGAAAACCAAAATATTGAACAAGAAATTCTCTTTCTCAAATCAAATAAGGCAGAAATCAATGCAAGCGAAGAAAATATGAAAATTGGCCTAGAGAAATTAGATGAGATTTTGAGTGTCCAATGATCATCAAAAGACAAAAGAGACTTGTATGTGAAACTGGTAAATTTTCTAACAGCTAAATTCAACAAGATGATAAGAAGGAACCAATAATTCAAAATGAAACTACTTCTAAAGAATTGGATAAAGGTAAGGCTACGAAAAATCCTTAGGTAAGTATGAATTTTCACTCTTTCAATGGTCGATGTTTCAAATGTAATAGATTGGCCATAAGGCTATAAATTGTAGAAGTAGATCTAACCCTAATAATGGATCTTTTACCAGTAGATCCTTTAACTGCAATATATTTGGTCACAAAGCTAGTCAATGTAGGAAACCTAGTAATGATAACAAGTTTATTGGATATTGTTATACATGTTTTTAATATGGTCATAAACCTAACCATGTTAGTAATAACTGAGAGGGGGGGGGGGGGGGAATTAGTGGCCNTGAGAGGGGGGGGGGGGGTGAATTAGTGGCCTCAAAAACTTATCCTTAATCTAACCACCAATCAAATAAACCTCAGATTATTATGTCCCTACAAGATGCATGCCATGAAATACTTATAATGATTAACTGTCTGTCGATTTTCCTTGTCTGTCCTTATTCTCCTTGATTACCGATAAGTAGTATAACTATTTACCAAAATACAGTAAATATGCAGAGTATACCGATAAATCCAAAAATGCATATGTGAAATGTAAAATAGTAAAGTAATAAACCACACACGCATAACACATGGATTTTAACGTGGAAACCCTGTTAAGGAAAAAAACCACTGGGACCGGTACCCCAAATTTTCACTCTTCTGAAGTGAGCCTGTTAAGAGCCAACCCTGTTAAAGGTTACAAACACACTGTTAAGTGTGACCTTGTTAGAGGATTTTACACATATAGGTTGTCACTTAGTATCAGGCATCTAATGCTGCCATCCTTAAATTAGCCTCTCTCTTAGACCGTCAATAGGCATCGGGCATATCCAGTGCTACTTTCATGAATCAACCTTTTTGGCACTCCTTGGGATGTACCTCAATATATATAGAAGACTGTTAAGTCCTCCTTTATTAGGAGACTTGATGCTTCAATGGTTAAACTGAAACAAAATGACTTATTTCTAATGCAACTTGAATTGCAGATTTTTAGATCTATTTAAGTACATTACCTCTCTGATTAATGTATCAATTCAATTCTTTTGTGCTCCATACTTTCTGCTCTGTGATGCTGTGCTCACTGTTTGTTGGTGTCTGCAAAATTCTTTAGCTCTCCTTCAGCTTGATTGATCAGTACTGTATGAAGTTTTTCTTCATCAGTTTATCTTCAGCATCCTCTTTCTATTCACTCCCCTTAATCCATTTTCTGTGAATGTTATAAGGAAATGAATTAAGCTTATCTCTTATATAGACATAATATTCATTGATTCATTGATTCTTGATTCTTGGCATAAAAAATAATCCAGCCAATCTGATTTAAAGCATAACTCCTGATTTATCTCGTAGTTATCTTTATGCCAACTGTACAAATCTTCTTTAAATCAATCACATAACTCTAGTCGAATAAAATAAAGAAAACAATGAGTTAAGTCTATCTTTAGCTCTTTCCAGCTAGATATTTTATGATTTTTTGAACTCTCTATTCCGTCGGTTAACTCTTCATTTAGTCATCGGTTACAACTGCAAGTTCCGTCAGTGTGACTTCCAGTTAGCTTCAGGATCTCCATCCATCCAGAAACTCTATTTTCATCTTGTCGGGCATCTTGTGGTTTGCTTCGTCGGGCAACACTGTCTTTTTCTCGTTGGGTATCATTGTGACTTTTCTTCTTTGCCTTTATCGATGGTGTGTACTCTATCGGTGTTATCCATCACTTTAGTGAATACTTGACTTTTATGCATTTCTGAAAGCATAACCTTTGTTCCATTGATTATTTGACGTCTTTGGTATTATATACATGACCGTACAGATGATATCTGTTAGAGTAATCAGTTAGTTTACTTACTCTTTTTCTCTTAAGCTATCTCTTAGGTGCATATAATTAATACTTTATATTAATTATATTGCGCAACCTATCATTTATATTTTAGGGTTTGTTCACCTTTATAGGTTGAACTTTGTAATGTTTTTTCATAACTTAGAGAATAATATTGTGACTCTTCTTTTGAGCATCTCTGAGTTCTGCTTTTTCATTTTTGTGCTTCTACTTTGTATCAGGTCATTTGCATGCAGGTGTATTCGGGTTCTGTGGATTTGCATGTCTCTCAAATTCTACATGGTATCAGAGCCACCCTGCCGCTGTCTGGTTTGAAGGTGTTTTGAAGCCGTGATTCGAAGATGTTGTCATAGCCTCTCTGGGGTTTTTTCTATGATTTCTAAAGATGCGATATTTTTTGGAGCTATTTGAGTTGAAACGAACTCCGCCATTGCGTTTAGAAGGCCCGGGAGAGTCGAAATCCATATAAAATTTGACCATTTTGGAGACCATGGCTTCTGGGTGAATTTTTCAGCCTTCAAGGGCCGTACGGCATGAAAAATGAAATTTTAAAAAAAAAATCTTGTTTTTCGTGCGGTTTTTGTTTGTTTTAGGGCACAGCCAAGCATGCCGCCAGAGCGCCACTGCTGCACCACCCTGGTGCCACCCTAGCGACACTCCAGCGCAGGCGCACCGCCCGCGGCCCGCCCCGCCCTTGCGCCGCCTACGGCCCACCGTTGTGCCACCAGCAGGCCACCGCATCACTCGCCAGTAGCCGCCGTGCCACCCACCGGCCACCTCCTTCTCCTCTGCCTAGATTGTGGTGACGTCACCCTGACGTCATCGCCGACAAATTTTTTTTTCGGCGGTTTGAAATTTTTTTCGGCATCTTTTAAATTTTTTGGTCACTGCACACTTTTCTAGTGATGATGTCATGCTGACGTTAGCGACAGGCTTGTGATGGTCAAACGGCCATCAATTTATTTGCCGTCCCTGGTTTTTTCCAGCAAGCATTCACTTTGAGGGTCCTGTTGGTTTTTTGCTCGTAACTTGAGCAAACGGACTCGAAAATACAAGTATCTTATATCGTCAGAAAGGTCTTTCCGAGACAGAAGTAATAATGCTAGTTTGGTTTCCTGATTCAGCCATTTGAGTTCCTGTTTTTAGTGTTGAAGTAGAGGCTTCATTTTCCCTTCTACTTTGCATCCGGTGTTCAGGTTTTTCTCTAGTTTTCTTTGTGCTTTTAGTTATTGGTTCTTTGTTGTACAGGGGTTAGAATCATACATTGTGGGGGGGGTTTTGTTGCTTTCTATTATTTACTTTAAAAAATTGACCCTTCTACTTCCGTCTTATTCTTCTCTCAATGTCGGACCCCTTTGTGGCCCGACTGACACCACATAACTATCACACATGGAAGCCACACATGACCAGACTCCTCATGTCATGAGGTTTATGGTCCTGCATGGATGTAGCTCAGCCAGTTCTTCAGAGGCCTTATGAGGCGCTTATGCACAGAAACAGGATGGATGAGGCAATGGGCCTCATTGCCATGAATATTTCAGATGGGTTATTTTTCCACTTGGATGGTCTGACTACACCCAGGGATATGTGGGACAAGTTCTCCACCTTGTTTGGCACCATGGATTAGTTCAGGATTCTCCAGATAGATGCAGATTTCACCTCCTTGGCACCTGACTCATTCACCAG